>CM064566.1:20287870-20412870 GCA_032716605.1 Paralithodes platypus
GCCGCAACTCTAATGACATAAGCAGCCTATACAGTCTGCCGCAACTCTAATGACATAAGCAGCCTATACAGTCTGCCGCAACTCTAATGACATAAGCAGCCTATACAGTCTGCCGCAACTCTAATGACGTAAGCAGCCTATACAGTCTGCCGCAACTCTAATGACGTAAGCAGCCTATACAGTCTGCCGCAACTCTAATGACATAAGCAGCCTATACAGTCTGCCGCAACTCTAATGACATAAGCACCCTATACAGTCTGCCGCAACTCTAATGACATAAGCAGCCTATACAGTCTGCCGCAACTCTAATCCACGAACCTAGGATAAGAAACCATTTACCGTTAACCAACACGCTATGACCTAATAAAACCTTAACAACCGTTTTTTCTTTTCTTTACAAAATAACGATATATCCAACGTGAGATATTAATAACGCATGTGTTTTACTCATGACTAAAAGTGTGTTTTATAAATCTTAGGAATAGGCTCGGTATAGGGATTTTTATAAAACAAATATTTTACTGTATAGCTATAATTTTCGTATATATAGCTTGATATGTTGGCATCATAGTTACAATAATGTTTGCAATCTTATTAAAGTATCCTCTTTTACATATGATGGCAGGGCGGGTGCCCAACCCCGAAAGGAGTTGAAATAGGGGAGCTATCCCCCCGCCAAAGGCGGCTTTCTAGGGCCTTTCCTAGCTGTTGCTGAGAGGATTGGGTTCTAGTTATGTGGTGATGGGCTGGTCTATCAGAGTGAGAGCTGAGCGATCTCTGCCATACCCATAGCTTACTCTGACTGTTCCTTTTACTTATATATCTTCTAGATCTCAAGTGACGGCGTCTTTTCCGTGGATTGACCTCCCTACTGCCAACCTAAAAGTTGGCAGATTGGGAGCCAAAGCGTCACATTTTTCCCTTGCCCCTCAACTTTCCCTTCATAATTGCTGAGGGGCACAGGGCCTTGGGTGGGGCTTTGGTTTCCCGGGCATTTCCGCACCCTCCTTAGCTCCCTGCCTTGGAGTGGCTTCGGTCACCCGGGCTTTAGTGGTAAGCAGGGAGGGTTTTGTGGGGGCGCTTGTTTATGGCCTTGGCCTTGCTCGAGACCTTGGGGCTGTTCGGCCAGGCAGCCTGGGGAACAACAACAACCAAATATGATGGCATCATTTACATATTGCTGGCTCATGCTAGCGATTTTCTATCTATCTATCTATCTATTGCCTGACGCCGTGATCCCCGAAGGGGTGGCCACGAACGAACCGCCCCCATGCACCTCTGTCCCCAGTCAGTCGACGCCCCTCCCCCCAACCAGCACCGCCTTCGTTCATGTACTTACTCACTCCATCCTTCCACCTCTCATTCAGTCTACCTCTCCCTCTCTGTCCCTCCACCTCGCTCTCGTACACCCTCTTAGTCATTCTCTCGCTTTCCATACGTTCCATATGGCCGAACCATCTCAAGTTGTTCCTTTTCACACTTTCCAGCACATCTACCTCCACACCACACCTCCTTCTTACTTCCTCATTAGTCTGTCTATCCCTCCATGTAACTCCGCACGCACTCCTTAAGTAATTAATTTCCACTGCTCTCACTCTTGGTCTGAGTATCTCAACCAACGTCCATGCTTCGCTTCCGTAAGTCAGTGTCGGGATTACCACACTGTCAAGCAAGGACTTCTTCACTTCCATACTGACCACCCTATTTCTTGTTACTGCTTTTAGCGTTCCTACAACCCTCTTCCCCTGTTGTACCCTCTCCCGCACTTCTTCATCCATAGTCCCATCTTTACTCAACACACTGCCCAGATACTTAAAAGAGTTGACGATCTCCATAGCCTGACCGTTCAGCTTCACCTCACACTACTAGCGATTTTCAGTTCAAGAAAAGCCTCTAGGAATCAAAGCAAATAAAACAACCATATCGATTACGTCTTAAAATATGAAAACTAATGGGGTTAAACATGAGGAAGAAAGGGGTCAAGAAAAACGACCCATCTACCCTTAGCTTGTCTCACTGTCAACAGGCAATACATATGTAGTGGTGTCAATGATCCGCCATAGTAGTCTCTAAATGTGATAATAATATGTAGTAGTGTCAATGATCAGCCATAGTAGTCTCTAAATGTGATAATAATATGTATTGGTGTCAATGATCAGCCATAGTAGTCTCTAAATGTGATATTATGTATTGGTGTCAATGATCCGCCATAGTAATCTCTAAATGTGTTAATAATATGTATTGGTGTCAATGATCCGCCATAGTAGTCTCTAAATGTGATAATAATATGTAGTGGTGTCAATGATCCGCCATAGTAGTCTGTAAATGTGATAACAATATGTAGTGGTGTCAATGATCTGCCATAGTAGTCTGTAAATGTGATAATACTAATTAGTCTTATTTTTGTTGTTGCAGATAACACAGTCAACACCTTCAATTTTAACAAGGCCTTCAATTTTAACAAGGCCTTCAATTTTAACAAGGCCTTCAATTTTAACAAGGCCTTCAATTTTAACAAGGCCTCCAATTTTAACAAGGCCTTCAATTTGGTGTAAAGTGCAAAATTATCATTGTTGCTGTGCCCCCCTTGCCGCTCATGGCCCCTGAGGTAGAGACCGGCAAGATGGCCGACTCGGGCGATGAAAAGGAGAACATCGCTACTACCGATAATATCATCTTGGGTGAGTACAAACTTTGACTTATAGGGTAGCATTATATGTACTCTTCCTTCTATATGTTTGATAACAACATGTTCAATCACCAGGGATATTAACATCACAACAAGAAGCAACATGTTTTGCTGATATTGTAATGGAGGAATTGTTGAATATAATATTTATTAGAATTCATTTTCCTTATATCATATTTTAAAGTTTAACATACACACACACACAATAATTATATATATATATATATATATACACTGTACAAGTGTACATACTGTACATACTGTATATACTGTATATATATATATATATATATATATTATATATATATAATATATATATATATATATATATATATATATATATATATATATATATATATATATATATATATATATATATATATATATATATATATACAGTATATATATATGTATATATATATATGCAGTATATATACTGTAGAGTACATGCAATGTGTGATTGGGGCTATTTATTATTCTTGTTTATCAGTAAGTGTGTACTGGGTTGTTAAATGATAGCGTGTGATATATTCAGCCTGACACACTTCCGTTTGTAAGGCCTGGGACTGATAATGGCTCCCCGCACGTGGCTCACACACCAACACCACCACACACTTCCGTTTGTAAGGCCTGGGACTGATAATGGCTCCCCGCACGTGGCTCACACACCAACACCACCACACACTTCCGTTTGTAAGGCCTGGGACTGATAATGGCTCCCCCGCACGTGGCTCACACACCAACACCACCACATACTTCCGTTTGTAAGGCCTGGGACTGATAATGGCTCCCCCGCACGTGGCTCACACACCAACACCACCACATACTTCCGTTTGTAAGGCCTGGGACTGATAATGGCTCCCACACCAACACCACCACACACTTCCGTTTGTAAGGCCTGGGACTGATAATGGCTCCCCCGCACGTGGCTCACACACCAACACCACCACACACACTTCCGTTTGTAAGGCCTGGGACTGATAATGGCTCCCCCGCACGTGGCTCACACACCAACACCACCACACACACTTCCGTTTGTAAGGCCTGGGACTGATAATGGCTCCCCCGCACGTGGCTCACACACCAACACCACCACACACTTCCGTTTGTAAGGCCTGGGACTGATAATGGCTCCCCCGCACGTGGCTCACACACCAACACCACCACATACTTCCGTTTGTAAGGCCTGGGACTGATAATGGCTCCCCCGCACGTGGCTCACACACCAACACCACTACATACTTCCGTTTGTAAGGCCTGGGACTGATAATGGCTCCCCGCACGTGGCTCACACACCAACACCACCACATACTTCCGTTTGTAAGGCCTGGGACTGATAATGGCTCCCCGCACGTGGCTCACACACCAACACCACCACATACTTCAACTAAATGTCAAAAAATCATCTGGCGGATATATTATATAGTGAAGAGAATCTGAACATATTTTGATTTATTGTTATTTAGACGGACTCGACTGGGGATGAGGATATATATAACATAAACCATTACTTTTAATAACATATTTCAGAATATGTTATATACAGTGTGTATATACAGTATATATATATATATATATATATATATATATATATATATATATATATATATATATATATACCTATATATATATATATATATATTATATATATATATATAGATATATATATATATATATATATATATATATATATATATATATATATATATATACCGGTATATATATATATATATATACTGTATATAGTAAACATCTATTGAACTATGATAATATATTGTTAAATCTATTCTCAGCATCTCAGACCTTTGACAATCGTCACCCACCACTGACCTTGCCTATAAGCCATTATATATAACGTACGGTATTGTATATTATCTCGTTTCCGAAAGTTACGGGTAACCTCGGTCTCAAACGTGAAGTAAATGCGTTGCAGGCTCCATAATGTTGTTATATTAATGTTGGTAGGCTCTATTGAATTAAACGTTGCAGGCTCCATAATGTTGTTATATTAATGTTGGTAGTCTATTGAATTAAACGTTGCAGGCTCCATAATGTTGTTATATTAATGTTGGTAGTCTCTATTGAATTAAACGTTGCAGGCTCCATAATGTTGTTATATTAATGTTGGTAGTCTCTATTGAACTAAACGTTGCAGGCTCCATAATGTTGTTTTATTAATGTTGGTAGTCTCTATTGAATTAAACGTTGCAGGCTCCATAATGTTGTTATATTAATGTTGGTAGTCTCTATTGAACTAAACGTTGCAGGCTCCATAATGTTGTTTTATTAATGTTGGTAGTCTCTATTGAATTAAACGTTTTATTCTCATGGGTTTCTTATCTTCTTTCTTTAGCTTATATATTTATTTATTTACTAATTTGTTATATTTGTGTGCACTCGTTATTCGCATGGATATTTTATTATCTTAGTCCAGTTGGTTCAAGTTGTGATAGAAGAAGACAAAGGTTACTACACACGGTAGATATCCATTATACTCCAATGTTTATAATACACTAACACAATGGAACTTACCATTTGTCGTTGTAGATCGTTTCAGTGTGGCATGACGTATTGTGTTGGACTATATTCTGGCATTATATTTAAGGGGAGATGGCTCGGTTTTCTGGACCACTTCCTCCCTCGTGTTTAGCCCCATTAGTTTTGAGATTTTAAGACGTTCGGCCCATTAGTTTGACGATTTTATCACCTTTCGCCCCATTTCGTTGTCAATTTTAAGACCTTTCGTGCCATTTAGGTGTCGATTTTTTCCTGGCGAGCGAAAGCGAGCCTGAAATTTTAAGAGGAACCGGCCTTTGCCCTGGAAAATGTTCTACCGAAAAATGTACAAAAATATCTATCTTGTCTAGGGGGTGTTTATCTAAGCTTGATAGAGGTCTAGCGAGGAAATAAAGAAATACCAGAATAAATTAATTAATAGACCAACAAACGGCCCATCTCTCCTTAACTATTAATTAATAGACCAACAAACGGCCCATCTCCCCTTAACTATTAATTAATAGACCAACAAGCGACCCATCTCCCCTTAACTATTAATTAATAGACCAACAAACGGCCCATCTCCCCTTAACTATTAATTAATAGACCAACAAACGGCCCATCTCCCCTTAACTATTAATTAATAGACCAACAAACGGCCCATCTCCCCTTAACTATTAATTAATAGACCAACAAACGGCCCATCTCCCCTTAGCTATTAATTAATAGACCAACAAACGGCCCATCTCCCCTTAACTATTAATTAATAGACCAACAAACGGCCCATCTCCCCTTAACTATAATTAATAGACCAACAAACGGCCCATCTCCCCTTAACTATTAATTAATAGACCAACAAACGGCCCATCTCCCCTTAACTATTAATTAATAGACCAACAAACGGCCCATCTCCCCTTAACTATTAATTAATAGACCAACAAACGGCCCATCTCCCCTTAACTATTAATTAATAGACCAACAAACGGCCCATCTCCCCTTAACTATTAATTAATAGACCAACAAACGGCCCATCTCCCCTTAACTATTAATTAATAGACCAACAAACGGCCCATCTCCCCTTAACTATTAATTAATAGACCAACAAACGGCCCATCTCCCCTTAACTATTAATTAATAGACCAACAAACGGCCCATCTCCCCTTAACTATTAATTAATTGACCAACAAACGGCCCTTCTCCCCTTAACTATTTTACTCGGCGCTGGAAAGCCTTCAAGGAATCGAATGAGTAAAGTCTCTCTCAATTAACCCCTTCAGCACGATGACTAATTTCCATCATATTCTGGTTACCATTAGACGATTTACATTAGCTTATAATCTACTTCTAGGACACAATGGGCTTAATAACATCTACTTCTAGGACACAATGGGCTTAATAACATCTACTTCTAGGACACAATGGGCTTAATAACATCTACATCTAGGACACAATGGGCTTAATAACATCTACTTCTAGGACACAATGGGCTTAATAACATCTACTTCTAGGACACAATGGGCTTAATAACATCTACTTCTAGGACACAATGGGCTTAATAACATCTACTTCTAGGACACAATGGGCTTAATAACATCTACTTCTAGGACACAATGGGCTTAATAACATCTACTTCTAGGACACAATGGGCTTAATAACATCTACTTCTAGGACACAATGGGCTTAATAACATCTACTTCTAGGACACAATGGGCTTAATAACATCTACTTCTAGGACACAATGGGCTTAATAACATCTACTTCTAGGACACAATGGGCTTAATAACATCTACTTCTAGGACACAATGGGCTTAATAACATCTCATTAAAGAAGGTCCTTCGTAAGCTACATATAATCGTCTAATTTTAGCCAGAATCCAAATGGCGTCATCGTACGGAAGGGGTTAATGTTTTGGCTCATACAATTCCTTCCTAAGTAAAGTAAAATCATCTACTGATAGCCAGAATAAAGTGGAAGTATGCGTCACGGTACGGTAGCGCTAATAAGTCATGTCGCAGCTGTCACTACTTTGAGCACGCTTTGTACGTACTGTATTAATGTCTGCCAGATGTTGAATAGGGTGGGTAAGTGTAGGAACAAGTTTGTATATCTCACTCGAAATGAAGAAATCAAGTTTATATATTGATGATACAAATGATTGATCAAAATGTAATTGGTGCCGAGACATTACTTAAGCCGGTATCACACGAGATCTTTTATAGTCAACATTCAATGATCAACATTTTTCCGGTAACATTTCTGGCATATTTTGCACTGGTATCGGCAACTAGACTAGGTGAATGTAGGTACCCGAAATGTTTTAAATGTTGACCTCATAAGCTGCCAGACCAGTGTTGTGGATACATGTTGAGCGAAAAAGCGCTCGTGTGATACCGGCTTTATTTGGCCGACTGTACATCGAGACGGTGAATCATATCTTGGCTATAATTTGGGGGGCGTATCCCAATTTCGCCGAGATACTTAGAACGGATCAGACTTGTACAAAACTATATGGATTTTTGTTTTGTTTTATATAATAGTATTGTGACGATTACGATTAAGGGGAGGTATATTTTTATGAACCCCCTTCTCGTTTAGCCGCATTAGTTTTCACATTTTGAGACTTTCGGCCATTTGTCAACATATACTGTAGGTGTCGATGTTCTTCTTGGCGAACGAAAGCGAGCCTGTAATTTAGGAGAAATCGTCTTTCGGCCACGACTTTCCTATACCGGAAAATGTACATATTTTTTGGATGCATTTTCTAAAGCTTGATAGAGGCCTAGCGAGCAAACTAGAACAAATATATATACCGGTTAAAATATAATATTAATAATTAATATAGCGACCCCTTAAAACCTAACACCTAATTCGCGTTGTGTGTGTGTGTGTGTGTGTGTGTGTGTATTTAGATCGTATATACCCTTTTGAGTCCTAGAGGTGAATTATAAGCTAACAAAACATAGTCTAATGGTATCCCGAATAAGATGAAAAATACGTAATCGTTCTGAAGTGTGTATTTGTATCTTGCTCCCCTTTGTTGTTTATTATCGTCCTCCCTCTCCTTCCCTGCTTCCTTAAGGGGTTAGTGCTTGTTTTGTGGGCTATATATTATACAGTATATATATATATATATGTATATTAATATATTTCTTAGTTTTTTTCCCGCTAGACCTCCATCAAGCTATACAAAAAATAAAATAAAAAGAATAAAATAAAAACTATACTCCCTTTCAAGATAAATTTGTACATTTTTAGGTAGACAAATTTCCCGGCCGAAAACCGGTTCCTTCAAAAATATAGGCTCGCTATCGCTTGCCAGGATAAAATCGACGCCTAAATGACACGAAAAGTCTAAATATTGACAAAGAAATGAGGCGAAAGATCTCAAAATCGCTAAACTAAGGAAACAAACTTCTTATAATCTCAACACTATTATGCTAAACTTGAGGGAGAAGGGGGACCAGAAAAACGACCGATCTCCCCTTTGTTCCCCCTCTGTTGTTTATTATCGTCCTCCCTCTCTCTCTCCTTCCCTGCTTCCTTAAGGCGCACCCCAGGCAACGCAATACACAATAATTCATAGCGGGGGGGGGGGGGGAGGGGGGCGCTGTGTGGCACGCGAGGGGGTTATATATTATTACTACGTGACCTAAAGCCCCCCCCCCTTAACCCCTTCAACCACTCTACGACCCCCATAGGCCTCCCCCCCCCTCTTAACACCGTCTACCATAACCCTTTAACCTCCCCCCCTCCTCCCTCTCCCTCCACACTGAAAGGGAAGTTATATTATTCATTTGTTTGTTTTTGTATTATTACCGGTACATATATTTGTTTGTTTTTGTATTATTACCGGTACATATATTTGTTTGTTTTTGTTATTCATATATTTGTTTGTTTTTGTTATTCATATATTTGTTTGTTTTTGTATTATTACCGGTACATATATTTGTTTGTTTTGGTATTATTACCGGTACATATATTTGTTTGTTTTTGTATTATTACCGGTACATATATTTGTTTGTTTTGGTATTATTACCGGTACATATATTTGTTTGTTTTTGTATTATTACCGGTACATATATTTGTTTGTTTTTGTATTATTACCGGTACATATATTTGTTTGTTTTTGTATTATTACCGGTACATATATTTGTTTTTGTTTGTTCTCTAGACCTCTATCAAGCTTATTAAATATATCCCCGAGAGCCCCCTTCGAGATAAATGTGTACACTTTTCGGTAGAAAAAAGACCGGGACATTCTTTCAACTGCCACACTCTTTTAACTACCACAGATCCTTCCTAAGCTGTATCATATCGTCTAAATATAGCTAGAAACAAATATTACACACTTCGCTGTTACTCAAAGGGTTAAAATGTAGCATTTAATTTTGCCCTGTTGATTCCGAGTCACTCTGTACCTCCATGCAAACATTCTCTAACAGGTGAAACGAAATTACGGGTAAATTTCCACTTGAAATTTTTTCCCTCATGTTTAGTCCCATTGTTTTTGAGATTTTAAGACGTTCGCCCCATTAGTTTGGGAATTTTACGAACTTTCGCCCCATTTCTGTCAATTTCAAGACCTTTCGTGCAATTTAGATATCGATTTTTTCCTGGAAAGTGATGGCAAGCCTGTAATTGAAGAGGAACCGGTCGACATTCTTCTACCGAAAAGTGTACACATTTATCTGGGGTGTAATTTTAAACTTGATGGAGGTCTAGGGAACAATAATATGTACACGTAACAATTGCTACACTTAACCCCTCCATCACGAGGACGTACTTTTTCCCATGTTCTGGTTACCATTAGACGATTTTCTTCAGCTTATTATCTACCTTTAGGACTCAAAGAGGTTAAGACGATGTCAATAAACCCTCAGAATAACACAGGTCCTTCTAAATTTGCACACAATCGTCTAATTTAGCCAGAATTTAGGGTTAAAAGGTGTCATCGTGTTGAGAGGGTTAATATGGTAATTATTTTGGTTGCAAATAATCGCTCAATATTTAGAGCGTGGTTTAGCGGTTGATATGTCCGGTAACTGATGCTATATATTGTGTATGGAGGGGAACTTTTGGGTGAGACTGTGCCGATCAATAGAGGCCACAGGAGGGGTCAGAGCTGGGTTGGTCTCCTGAACCTTTAGTATACAGACACTGAACAAGTAGGCACCCGGTACACCATTTTACAGACGCACTTACCTACATATATTGCATATATGAATAATCTATTTTGTATTCATTTCACCCCAACACCAAACACCTCCAATTAAATTAATGAAAGCACATATGTGATCCACCGGGATTTGAACCTGTGTTCTAAAGGGTGTGTAGGTTGCAGCAGTCAGGCGTGGTGATCCTTATCTGGGCTCCCCAAATGCATGAAATTAGCCAATTGACGATAATATCAGGGGGCGGTCCACACGACTGACCCAAGCCTGATCAATACACCACCAGGGTACACCACGCTAGCATGGCCCCCTCGAGCCCCCCCCCCCCCCAACACTACGCTATCATGCCCCCCCCCCCCCCCGAACACCCCCAACACTACGCTATCATCACCCCCTCGACCCCCCCCCCCCAACACCACGCTATCATGGCCCCTCGAGCCCCCCCCCAACACTACGCTATCATGCCCCCCCCCCACCCCGAACACCCCCAACACTACGCTATCATCACCCCCTCGACCCCCCCCACCCCAACACCACGCTATCATCACCCCCCCTGAACCCCCTCCACCACCACGCTATCATGTCCCCTCCAAACCCCTCCACCACTCCTTTATTGTACCCCCCTCCCACTTCTTCATCTGCCCCCTACTTGTCTCTCTTTCTCGACCCTTCTCCCCTCACCCTTCCTTTCTCTTTCCCCGACCCCCCCCCCCCCTCTCCTTATCCCTCTCTCTCTCTCTCTCTCTTCCTCTGCCCCACCCCCCCTCTCTCTTTACTGGACCCCTGCCCCATCCCTCTCTCTCTCTCTGTTTACTCGCTCCTGATCACCCCCATTTATCTCTTTACTCGCCGCTACCCCTCACCCTCTTCTCTCTTCCACCTCCCTCCATCTCTCTATTTTATCCTACTGTTCTCCCTTCTCCTCTCTTTTTATTTGCCCCTGACTACCCTCCTCTCTTTACTCGCCCCTACCCTCACCTTTTATTTATCTTTCGCCCCCCCCCCCCCCTCTCTCTCTCTCTTAACTCGCCCAGGTCCCTCTATCCATCGTAAACTCACGCCTCAGCTGCACCTTTCTTTGTTCTCTATCTCCTATCCCTCTTCTCTTGTCAGAATCCTTTGCTCCCTCTCAGTACTCTCATCCCTCTCCGTCTCTCTCATCCAGGGTTACCAAATCAAGTCCACTAGATCGTAAATAAAACCCAAAACTCACTAGAATAATGCCATAACCTCTAGAATATCACTACAAATGCTCAAATCTCCAAAATAGTGCTAGAATTCATGTCGCTAGATGTATAAAGTAGCCGCTAGATCGAAGTAAATACCTCTAGATCTAGCGGGAAAGTAGCTAAATTGGCCACACTACCTCACCTTTGTGTACACTCGGATGCCATAGTCTCTAGCCCACTCATTAATATTTGTGTACTTTACCTATTTCTAATTATGGAACTATATCTCTGGAAACTAATCTATGGATATAATTTCCTATGCATCAACTACAAAAATATATACAATATTTACTTAAAAGCAAGTTCTATAAACAAAAAATCAATCCAGATTTCTATAATAGCATACAGAAAAACAGGAGGGATCCAGGAATTCTTATGAGTGGGGTAGATTCTAGCTGCCCCCCCCCCCCTCTCTCTCTCTCCCTCTCTCTCTCTCTCTCTCTCTCTCTCACGCGGCCCCCTCAATAGTAACTCCAGGTCACGCTATCTTAACCCGTTCAGTACCGGTGTCATCCTTTAATTGTATTCTGGCAATGATTAGACGATTTTATTTAGCTTAGGAAGGACCTCTAGCAATAATAAGGTTTCAAACTGTCTAAACCAACCTTTTTTTTACTACCACAGATCCTTCTTAAGCTGCATAATATCGTTTGAATATAGCTAGAATATAATATAGCACACGTCGCTGGTACTCAAAGGGTTAAGCAAGATCAATAATAGTTATATTGTTGTTGACCCTAGGCTTAATGTAAGGTGGTTATTTTTTAAGAGTCTATTTATTTATTTATTTATGTATTAATTTATTTTTTAGTTTCCTCGTTAAACCTTCCTCTAGCTTAAAAACACTCTACAAACCACCACTTCAAGATAACACTCTACAAACCACCACTTCAGGATAACACTCTACAAACCACCACTTCAAGATAACACTCTACACACCACTTCAAGATAGCACTCTACAAACCACCACTTCAAGATAACACTCTACAAACCACCACTTCAAGATAACACTCTACAAACCACCACTTCAAGATAACACTCTACAAACCACCACTTCAAGATAACACTCTACAAACCACCACTTCAAGATAACACTCTACAAACCACCACTTCAAGATAACACTCTACAAACCACCACTTCAAGATAACACTCTACAAACCACTTCAAGATAACACTCTACAAACCACCACTTCAAGATAACACTCTACAAACCACTTCAAGATAACACTCTACAAACCACCACTTCAAGATAACACTCTACAAACCACCACTTCAAGATAACACTCTACAAACCACTTCAAGATAACACTCTACAAACCACCACTTCAAGATAACACTCTACAAACCACCACTTCAAGATAACACTCTACAAACCACCACTTCAAGATAACACTCTACAAACCACTTCAAGATAACACTCTACAAACCACCACTTCAAGATAACACTCTACAAACCACCACTTCAAGATAACACTCTACAAACCACCACTTCAAGATAACACTCTACAAACCACCACTTCAAGATAACACTCTACAAACCACCACTTCAAGATAACACTCTACAAACCACCACTTCAAGATAACACTCTACAAACCACCACTTCAAGATAACACTCTACAAACCACCACTTCAAGATAACACTCTACAAACCACTTCAAGATAACACTCTACAAACCACCACTTCAAGATAACACTCTACAAACCACCACTTCAAGATAACACTCTACAAACCACCACTTCAAGATAACACTCTACAAACCACCACTTCAAGATAACACTCTACAAACCACCACTTCAAGATAACACTCTACAAACCACCACTTCAAGATAACACTCTACAAACCACCACTTCAAGATAACACTCTACAAACCACCACTTCAAGATAACACTCTACAAACCACCACTTCAAGATAACACTCTACAAACCACCACTTCAAGATAACACTCTACAAACCACCACTTCAAGATAACACTCTACAAACCACCACTTCAAGATAACACTCTACAAACCACCACTTCAAGATAACACTCTACAAACCACCACTTCAAGATAACACTCTACAAACCACCACTTCAAGATAACACTCTACAAACCACCACTTCAAGATAAACACTCTACAAACCACCACTTCAAGATAACACTCTACAAACCACCACTTCAAGATAACACTCTACAAACCACCACTTCAAGATAACACTCTACAAACACCACTTCAAGATAACACTCTACAAACCACCACTTCAAGATAACACTCTACAAACCACCACTTCAAGATAACACTCTACAAACCCCACTTCAAGATAACACTCTACAAACCACCACTTCAAGATAACACTCTACAAACCACCACTTCAAGATAACACTCTACAAACCACCACTTCAAGATAACACTCTACAAACCACCACTTCAAGATAACACTCTACAAACCACCACTTCAAGATAACACTCTACAAACCACCACTTCAAGATAACACTCTACAAACCACCACTTCAAGATAACACTCTACAAACCACCACTTCAAGATAACACTCTACAAACCACCACTTCAAGATAACACTCTACAAACCACTTCAAGATAACACTCTACAAACCACCACTTCAAGATAACACTCTACAAACCACTTCAAGATAACACTCTACAAACCACCACTTCAAGATAACACTCTACAAACCACCACTTCAAGATAACACTCTACAAACCACCACTTCAAGATAACACTCTACAAACCACTTCAAGATAACACTCTACAAACCACCACTTCAAGATAACACTCTACAAACCACCACTTCAAGATAACACTCTACAAACCACCACTTCAAGATAAACACTCTACAAGATAACACTCTACAAACCACCACTTCAAGATAACACTCTACAAACCACCACTTCAAGATAAATGTGTAAATTTGTTATAGAAAAATTTCCCTGCCGAAGGCCGGGTTCTCATAAAATTACAGGCTCGCTGACGCTCGCCAGGAAAAAATCGACACCTAAATGACACAAAAGGTGTTAATATTGATATAGAAATGAGACGAAAGGTTTTAAAATCGACAACTAATGGGGCGAACATCTTAAAATCTAAAAACTAATGGGGCTAAACATGAGGAAGAAGGAGAACCAGAAAAACTACCCATCTCCCCTTAACCACCCACTCACCCCATCCATCCTGTCCCCTTTATACTGTACTTCGGCTTGTATCACACGTTGTCTTACACGTTACCATAGAGTTATTTAGTTATTATATATAAAAGGACGAAATAAAGGGGGTTCCAAAAATGGCCACCCTCAGTTTTGATATATACTGTATATCAAAGTCTCTCCCCCCCCCCCCACCCCCACACACACACACACACATGTGCCAAATATACTCGTTCTTCAATCACCCTTGGGCACACCACCATTAGCCAATGGTTTTTAGGGGAGATGGGTCGTTTTTCTGGACCCCTTTCTCCCCCATGTTTAGCCCCATTATATTTGAGATTATAAGATAGTATAATCGTACACAGAATGTGAAGTGCAGACTTCTTAATCTGTGTTATATGTCTGAATACAAGACATCGATAGCATTCAAAACACACACACAAACACATATACAGACACATACACACACACATATATACACCCTCCTCCCCCCCTCACACACATACACATAAACACCCACATGAAGTACCAGTGGCAGATCGAGGTGGTTCAACAACACATACTAGAGAACCTATAATAACAGATATTGGCCAACGTCCGCCATATTGGTGGCATTAGACTATCTTTGCACTCAATATGTCCACACCCATTAACTAATAGCCTGCATATCTGATGCAGGATATACTAACTTGGTCTTTGGATGTAAAGTTTTGACAATTACGGTACCAAAATGGCCTCTAAAGACAAAGTAGTTGTCTGTGAGTGAGGCCAGGCTCCGTAACCCCCAACAGTCCCCTGGTATACCGGGTGACGCCCAGCCAGGACCCTTCATCACAACACACAAGGGCGTTTTCTCCTTATAGTGAGTCCCTCCTGTTATTTACCAAATAGTACAGTTGGGGACACTAATATAAGGACTTTATTTGGAAGTGCAATTATGATACACTAGTTGAGGTACCCGGCGCTGCCCGGGGGAAAATTGAAGTATGGGCTGTCTATCTTGGGGGGAGGGGGCTCTGTCCCCCCCCCCCCCCCCCCCCCGGGTGGTGAGGGGACAAACAAACGTTCGCTTAAAAACCCCTAAGTGCGCATGTCAAGCGTGGGCTCTCCATCTTGAAAACTGAGGGAGTTGGCCACCCACCCCACATAAAACCTATTCTGGCATCCCCTTAGTATGCATGCCAAGCATGGGCCCTCCATATTGAAAACTTAGGGAGTAGTTCGTGAACAAACAGACAGACAGACTCACAGAAAGTGCCCTTTATATAGTAGATTGGCGAACAGCTTTGAGAACTGCTAGAACTATATACATCAAATTACTGGTATTAATTGGTTAACTCTTATCGTGTAGCTGTTATGACTGGGAGATAAGCCAATATTCTTGACCATGACTATACATCGGCTCTCCCTGGCATCTTATAGGATTCATTCTATCTGGTTTTGACATCTCTTTGAAAATGTTAATAATACAGTATAGTTTTTCAGCATATCAGTTTAACTAGAGGGTACACTTTAAGTAGGCTATTGAATGTTCAGATGTGAAAACAAAAATAATAGTCAGCATATCAATCAATTATGTGTTACAATTAGCATACATGGACGATTGAAACACTTTTTCATATGTAGTATCATTATTATTATTATTATTACTGTCTTTTATTATTATTATTAATATTAGCATTTTTGGTTTCTTTCATTTGAACACACAATTTCCACAGTGAAAATAGTAGCACCGCATGTATTTTTAGACAGCTTTCTTGTCCATGCTATGTTTTCCATCTTGAGAAGTTCCTACAATGGACAATAAGACTATAATTATATATACTATACTGTACATATTATTATTCATTGTTAGCTTACTTGTAACTATAATTTTCTCCTTTGGATATTCTGAGTCTTAACTATATCCTTCATAGTTCATTCTTGGAGTATACATTTCATGGCTAACTATAAACCATTTCGTCAGGATCATAAGGTCTGTATGGTTATTGTATTTGTAAACATAGGCAATTACACACACACACACACACACACAGGCACATTCATATACACACGCATATAGGCAGACACACACGCTCACATTTTCTCACTACCACACACAAACCATTCACTAAGGTTCAATATAGGAGTGCCGTCTACCTGGGAATGGCCTCTATGACCCCAGTGGTGTGAGGGCTGGCACCTTAATGGCACCACTAATAACAATTCAAGAGCTGAGAGCTAGAACGGCCGGTGTCAAACTTCAGCTCAAGAGGGGCAAGGGATCGAGTTGCTCTTTCTCCACAACATTATTTTGATATATAAAGATCTTTGCTTCGAGATACGTGCTTGGTTTTGCAGTCATACCGAATTGACGATATTGGCCTTTAGATCATTAAAGGGACAGGCCATTTCCAGTTTATTTAAGTCGGTATCTCACCATAACCTTTGCGTGACATTGGTCGTTGTTGCCCTGAACCGTAGGATGTGTGTCACGGAGGGTGGAGTCGCCGCCTATATCGCTGCCACGGTGTAATTTTAAGTCGCACCATCATACAAGCTAGAAAGTAGGTTGGATAATTTACCTGCTCGTTCGCCCGGTGATATGATGGGAGGTGGGAATAGGTGTATCTTACCCGAGGCGGGACCATTTTAATTCGTATCGCCCTAATCAGGTGTACGTGATTATTTTCTTGGCGAAAAATAGCAAGCCTGTAATTTATTTAAGAGAAACCGACCTATAGACGGATTTTATTAGCTTGCATGGGGGTTTGAAAGGGTGTTGGGGGGTGGGAGGTTAGCTCGAAAAGGGTTTAGATAATTTAAGTTGCACTATAACACAAACTAGATAATAAGTTGGACACTGTTCCTGCTGGCTAGCAGTGGTGTAAAGGTGGTGTAACACGAGCGGTTTATTCCGGCATTTATTTATTTATATATATATATATATATATTTTATTATTATTATTATTTTATTTATTTATTTTTATTTATTTTGCGCTCCGTAGAAAACATTACACTTTGCACGCAACCCTGGGGAACAGTGTTGCATGTAAATATATTTAATGTTCACCACATTCTGCGTGCGAAATAAAAAAATCTAGCAATAACATGTCATCGTAATTTATTTAGGGAGTTTATTTAGGAAAGGCAGAAACAGGGGTGCCGTCAAATGTTAGCCAACAAAACAAATGCTTGTACTGACCAAATTTCGTTTAAATTAGATGGAAGTTTTTAGAAATACTGCTTATAAGCAAACAAACACTCAACGGCGATAACCTAATCTTTAAAAAATTTGGTTATGAACTAAAATCATGAAAATCAAAAGCTATCTCGAAGGATAGTACTGTAAACTCACATAACGTCATTAGTGTACACCATAGCAATATATATATATATATATATATATATACTCCCAGCCGGACTCGAACCTCCGACATTCAGAACGAGTGTCTAAACTTTTAATCCACTACACCACGGCGTGATATACGCCTCTATAACATTTCGAACACTTGAAAATCGAACAATACGCAACATTGTTTCGATCAGGGTTGTTCGAAAACATTTTGTAGCCGGAATGGTGTACATAATTATACATAGTGTATAATTATACATAGTGCATAGTGCATAGTGTATTAATACCAAGGAAGTAACAAAGACCTCTCATGTGATACTTTGTGCAATAACTTCACTTAGATTACTTGATGGAAGCTTGCTTGTAATGAAATGAAACAACAATAGATAGTATTTAATTTATCCTTAGGTATATTAAATTATCAGTCTCCATATTATTATTAGGATACTTAAACATCCACGAATGTATCAAAATTATATACTTATGTTTGAGTCACGTGATAAAGCCAGTCGGCCATGTGACCTGTGCGTGGGTTGAGACTGGGTGTATGGCATTGAGTTAGGAAAGTGGGTTGTTGTTGTATGGAGCCCCCTTCTCTCTCATTGCCACGTAGCTGTATAACATAAAGGTCTCCGGAGGAACTATACTCTTACAACACAGACAATGACTACGGTAAAAACAGGTAGGTCGGTCGCTCGGTGTGGAGACACACAGAACAAATGTCACCCATGAAAACCTAGAGATCCTTTACTAACAGAGTTCGGCCAACCTAAGCCATATTGGCGCCAAATGGGTTATTGGCGCCAATGGAGTTATTGGCGCCAATGGGGTTTATTGGCGCCAATGGGGTTATTGACGCCAATGGGGTTATTGGCGCCAAATGAGTTATTGGCGCCAATGGAGTTTTTGGCATCAATCTTTTACACTCAATTTTACCCTACACCCATAATAAACATTCATCAATACTGTTTGGTGTTTGTATCTAATTTCAACATGATAAGCAAATATATGTACACTCGCTCCAAGAAGTATCTGCACCCCTATGTTAATCATCTGGTGTGTACAGCTCGGTAGGGTTGGCACCTCTGCCTGCAACTATATCCATGTGTAAGAGACGGTCGTCTCTGACACATGGATATAGTTGCAGGCAGAGGTGCCAACCCTATCAAGCTGTACACACCAGATGATCAGCGTAGGGGTGCAGATACTTCTTGGAGCGAGTGTACATACTGTATCTATCACTCTGTTGTTTGAAATCACGGCACCAAAACAGTGTCCGAAGATAAACTTGTCCGCTCTCTCTTACTACAGAGTTCCTTCTGAAGCCTTCACCCCCCCCCTCACCCCCCCAAGCCCCTCACCCCCCCCAAGCCCCTCCCCCCCCCCCCCCACCCCACTCTTACCCACCCACACACCTCAATGAGACACTCTTCAATAGTCACCTCCTGTGGAAAGTCAAGGATTCCTATTTTTTACCTTTTCGGTCCATTCCATTGTGAGTCTCTCTCTCTCCTTCTCGTGTTGGATGGAGAGATAATATTCTGCTTTGCTATCGTTACCTTCCACTTTGTAGCAAATTCTATGTTAAGAGGAATCGGCCTTCGGCCGGAAATTTTTTCTATCCAAAAATGTACAAATTTATCTTAAAGGAGGGTCGTAGGGGAGTGTAGCTTGATGGAGGTCTAGGGAGGAAAGTAAAAAGATAGTAAAAATATACATAAATGAGCACATAAATACACCCATACCCCCCCCCCCCCCCCTTATTGAGTGTCGGTAGGAGCTCTCCAGACTCAGTGATCACAGTAAGCGTGAGGCCCCGAGGGAGGACGGGGGGGGGGGGGGGGGAGGAAATGGCAGCAGTGTCTCTCTCTGCAAGATGGCGCGCGCCGCATCCTGGGTTTCTGGTTAAGGGGAGGCAGACCGTTTTTCTGGACCCCCTTCTCCCTAATGTTTAGCCCCACTAGTTTTGAAATTATATGACCATTAGTTTGGCGATTTTAACACCTTTCGCCCAATTTCGTTGTCAATTTTAAGACCTTTCGTGCCATTTAGGTGTCGTTTTTTTTCCTGGCGAGCGATAGCGCGCCTGCAATTTTAAGAGGAATCGGCCTTCGGCCGGGACATTTTTCTACCGAAAAATTTACACATTTATCTTGAGGGGGGGGTCTAGGGGGCGTTTTTCTAAGCTTGATGGAGGTCTAGGGAGGAAACTAAAAAAATATATGAATAAATGAATTAATAGACCAAACCAACGGCCAGCCTCCCCTTAATAGACCAAACCAACGGCCAGTCTCCCCTTAATAGACCAAACCAACGGCCAGCCTCCCCTTAATAGACCAAACAAACGGCCAGTCTCCCCTTAATAGACCAAACCAACGGCCAGTCTCCCCTTCAGCTCAACAACGACGTACACAGTTGACTAATTTATTATTATTAATTTCCCTCCAACACCAAACACCTCCAATGACATTAATGAAAAGACAGGGTTTATGTCATTGATGAAGCATAGTTTATCTAGTATATTAAGGACAGTTTATGTAGTTTATGAAGGATAGTTTATGAAGGGTAGTTTATGAACGATAGTTTATGAAGGGTAGTTTATGAAGGGAAGTTTATGAAGGGAAGTTTATGAACGATAGTTTATGAAGGGTAGTTTATGTAGTTTATGAAGGATAGTTTATGAAGGGTAGTTTATGTAGTTTATGAAGGGTAGTTTATGTAGTTTATGAAGGATAGTTTATGAAGGGTAGTTTATGAACGATAGTTTATGAAGGGTAGTTTATGTAGTTTATGAAGGATAGTTTATGAAGGGTAGTTTATGTAGTTTATGAAGGATAGTTTATGAAGGGTAGTTTATGAACAATAGTTTATGAAGGGTAGTTTATGTAGTTTATGAAGGATTGTTTATATTATTTGTGAAGGATAGTTTATGTAGTTTTCGAAGGATAGTTTATGTAGTTTTCGAAGGATAGTTATGAAGTTTATGAAGGATAGTTTATGAAGGATAGTTATGAAGTTTATGAAGGATAGTTTATGAAGGATAGTTATGAAGTTTATGAAGGATAGTTTATGAAGGATAGTTATGAAGTTTATGAAGGATAGTTTATGAAGGATAGTTATGAAGTTTATGAAGGATAGTTTATGAAGGATAGTTTATGAAGGATAGTTTATGAAGGATAGTTTATGAAGGATAGTTATGAAGTTTATGAAGGATAGTTTATGAAGGATAGTTATGAAGTTTATGAAGGATAGTTTATGAAGGATAGTTATGAAGTTTATGAAGGATAGTTTATGAAGGATAGTTATGAAGTTTATGAAGGATAGTTATGAAGGATAGTTATGAAGGATTTATGAAGGATAGTTTATGAAGGATAGTTATGAAGTTTATGAAGGATAGTTTATGAAGGATAGTTATGAAGTTTATGAAGGATAGTTTATGAAGGATAGTTATGAAGTTTATGAAGTATAGTTTATGAAGGATAGTTATGAAGTTTATGAAGGATAGTTTATGAAGGATAGTTATGAAGTTTATGAAGGATAGTTTATGGAAGGATAGTTTATGTAGTTTATGAAGGATAGTTTATGTAGTTTATGAAGGATAGTTTATGTAGTTTATGAAGGATAGTTTATGTAGTTTATGAAGGATAGTTTGAAGTTTATGAAGGATAGTTTATGTAGTTTATGAAGGATAGTTTATGTAGTTTATGAAGGATAGTTTATGTAGTTTATGAAGGATAGTTATGAAGTTTATGAAGGATAGTTTATGTAGTTTATGAAGGATAGTTTATGTAGTTTATGAAGGATAGTTTATGTAGTTTATGGAAGGATAGTTTATGTAGTTTATGAAGGATAGTTTATGTAGTTTATGAAGGATAGTTATGAAGTTAATGAAGGATAGTTATGAAGTTTATGAAGGATAGTTTATGGAAGGATAGTTTATGTAGTTTATGAAAGATAGTTTATGTATTTTATGAAGGATACTTTATGTAGTTTATGGAAGGATAGTTTATGTAGTTTATGAAGGATAGTTTATGTAGTTTATGGAAGGATAGTTTATGTAGTTTATGAAGGATAGTTTATGTAGTTTATGAAAGATAGTTTATGTATTTTATGAAGGATACTTTATGTAGTTTATGGAAGGATAGTTTATGTAGTTTATGAAGGATACTTTATGTAGTTTATGGAAGGATAGTTTATGTAGTTTATGAAGGATACTTTATGTAGTTTATGAAGGATAGTTATGAAGTTTATGAAGGATAGTTTATGGAAGGATACTTTATGTAGTTTATGAAGAATACTTTATGTAGTTTATGGAAGGATAGTTTATGTAGTTTATGAAGGATAGTTTATGTAGTTTATGAAGGATACTTGATGTAGTTTATGGAAGGATAGTTTATGTAGTTTATGAAGGTTACTTGATGTAGTTTATAGAAGAATAGTTTATGTAGTTTATGAAGGATACTTGATGTAGTTTATGGAAGGATAGTTTATGTAGTTTATGAAGGATACTTGATGTAGTTTATGGAAGGATAGTTTATGTAGTGTATGAAGGATAGTTTATGAAGGATAGTTTATGTAGATTATAAAAGATAGTTTATCTATCTCATGAATAGTTTGTATTTCATGAAGGACAGTTTGTGTAATTTATTAAGATTAGTTTATGTAGCTTATGAAGGACAGTTTATGTTGTTTATGAAGGATCTGTGGATGTCAATGGGTTAAGGGGGAGGTAGTCGCTTTTAAGTTAAGCTAGGAGAAGTAGTGTCAAAAGACAGGTAGGTGTAGCGTTTGAACCCAACCAAGTCTCGGGAGTCAAGTCTGCTTCCCGGACGGACCCCTTTGTCTTGGTTGTGGTCCAGTGCTCCGGGAGAATACACCCCCCTCAACCCCCACTCCACCCTCTGTTTACATCCCGGGCGTTGATTGGCTGGTTGGCGGCGTGACTGACCAATTACAGCCGCTGTCAGAGGCGACCATTACAGAACTAGGAGGTATATGGCCGCTTACGGTAGCTTGGTAAAACAGGGTACACTCTAACCCAAGACTAATACGATGACTTTGCCCTAACCATTCATTGACTACGTAGGGAGTACACATAAGGCCGCGTACACACGGAGCCTCACACTTTACCAGAGACAATACTAGGAACAGGTTAGGAGCATGCTAGCTAGATACATGCCCCCAAACATGTTAATTGTTAAAATAGGACTTTAGAGGCTATAAACCCAATTAGATTACTAAGCCAGCACACTGTAAGTCAAGAATAACGTTAGGACTGGAGCGTCTCTGCGAAAACTCCAGTCCCTTTGCAAACCTGTTCGTAAGCATGCCGGACTAAAAAGCTTCACACTGATGCAAACACGCTTCGAATATGTTTCAAACATATTTATAGTCCACATCTGTGTACAGGACCTAGTGCCCGCTTTTATATGTATATTTTATAATTATACACACATCCACCTACAGTGCAAAAAATCATCAATGGGCTGTACATATACATTATGAATAATGAAGCTTAACTATGTATGCCACTTTACTCACCTCCATTCCAGCACCTGATGTTGAGAGTGGTTTAATTTTTTGCAACAGGAAGATTAGGCTCTTGCAGGCAAACCAATTACCCCGATAGATTTCCTCTGATCCGATTCCCGAGTTACCCTCCATTTTCTTCACTTCCTTTCTAAACTGACCAGTAATAGTCTCTACCTTCATAACTTCTATGCTGTTCACATCTACCTCCTCACTGATCTCCTTCCACGCATCTCACTTATTTGGATTCTTATAGTCAGAGTTAGTGAGATCCCAGAGTATGGAACGGGAGCGATAAGCGTCTATAACACACAATACTATAGTCTATTCGCTGTAAGTGGGCGAGAAATCATGACCTCTAACCTCTGTAACTAAAAAACGACTAGAATAATCGAGCTATTATTTCTACCATTTGGGAAGAATTAGTCAAGGAATTGATGTGGAAATTTACAGCCAATTTGCTCTAGCCCTTTTTGAGTTACAGAGGATTGAGGTCATGATTTATCGCCTACTTACAGCAAATAGACTATATAGTAGTTCCCTCGTCCATCCCATAGCAACGCGCCGCTAACGTCCACTCACTACCATAATTTCTTGTTAAGTGATTATTCCCTAACTTGTTCCCGGCAAGAAACATCCACACTAGTGATGATAGCAAGACTCGGAACAAGTTTACGGGTTTGAACGTCCAAACGAGATACTTCGAACGCGTATGTAAACATGTCCAACGCAATGTTTGGAACACGTAACATAACAAGTTTAAGGGGCTAGTGCTTGTTGTTTGGGGTTACTTATTAATCTATATATTTATTTCTTAGATTTCTCGCTAGACCTCCATCAAGCTTAAGAAAACACCCCCTATACCGCCTTTCAAGATAACACCCCCTATACCGCCTTTCAAGATAACACCCCCTATACCGCCTTTCAAGATAACACCCCCTATACCGCCTTTCAAGATAACACCCCCTATACCGCCTTTCAAGATAACACCCCCTATACCGCCTTTCAAGATAACACCCCCTATACCGCCTTTCAAGATAACACCCCCTATACCGCCTTTCAAGATAACACCCCCTATACCGCCTTTCAAGATAACACCCCCTATACCGCCTTTCAAGATAACACCCCCTATACCGCCTTTCAAGATAACACCCCCTATACCGCCTTTCAAGATAACACCCCCTATACCGCCTTTCAAGATAACACCCCCTATACCGCCTTTCAAGATAACACCCCCTATACCGCCTTTCAAGATAAATGTTCACATTTTTCGGTAGAAAAATGTCCCGGCCGAAGACCGGTTCCTCAAAATCGCCAAACTAGTGAACGAACGTCTTAAATCACAATACAGACCAAATAAGTTAGTAAACACGCCGGGAAAATGACCGTGTGACACATATTTTGAGTGAACCTAACTGCACCGTAGGAAAATTGAGTAGTCAGCGACCGTGAACTTGTCTAACTCCATTTTCAAAATTAACGTCGTTATCTATTCAAAATACTGCACTTTAATGCATATGTTTAATTTACTTCTAGAAAAAAATCCATATTGCAATACTTTCATTAATTAGTCTTGATTGAAAGTAAACGCAACATGCTATTACATACATATGTTAGTGTTGACGATAAATTTAAGAGAAAAGAGCTCGTGTGATACCGAATTTGGAAGCAATATGGCGGCCAGAGTTGAGCCCGGTACCCTGTATTATTACTCTGGGACTCTGTTAATTTAGGTACTCTACGGCCGGGAAACAAGAAGAGAGATTTGGGGAGCCAACTGTCACGATTCTCTCAATGTGTGTGTTATTCACTTGCTTGTTCGTCAAGGGTGTGTGTGTGTGTATGTGTATGTGTGTGTGTGTGTGTGTGTGTATGTGTATGTGTGTGTGTGTGTGTGTGTGTGTGTGTGTGTGTGTGTGTGTGTGTGTGTGTGTGTCCTGCTCATTTATTCTTCTTATCTCTTTGTGTCAACTATTCTTTCCTCTGTTTTGCATATCTATCTACCTATTAATCGATCTATCTATTTATAAATCTATATTTCCTCATTTCTCTATATTCTTCTATCTACCCCTGATCACATGTTGGTATTACAAGATGAAGGCTCTCTCTCTCTCCTATTAATCGATCTATCTATATATACCTCTTTATCTCTTGATTTATCTATATTCTTTTAACTACCCCTGATCACACGACAATACAAGATGAAGGCTCTCTCTCTCACTCTCTCCTATTTATCGATCTATCTATATATATATTCATATATTTCTTGATTTCTCCATATTCTTCTATCTACCCCTGATCACATAGTATTGCTTTCATTAATTTCTTTGGGAGGTGTTTGGTGTTGGAGTAAAATTAATAAGAATAGATTACAATACGAAGGTTCTCTCTCTCTCTCTCTCTCTCTCTCTCTCTCTCTCTCTCTCTCTCTCTCTCTCTCTCTCTCTCTCTCTCTCACTCATTCTCTTTCTCTCTCTCGTACCGAGTGATTGGAAAGATGCGAACATTACGCCGATATACAAGAAGGGTAGCAAGGCCAAAGCGAGTAATTACAGACCAATTAGTCTAACTTCAATTGTAGGAAAAATCATGGAAAAATCCTTAGAGATAAGATAGTAGATTACCTCGAATCAAACAACCTAATCAAAAATAGTCAACACGGCTTTAGATCAAATAAGTCATGCCTAACAAATTTGATTGAATTTTATAACAAACTATTCACATATAACGACATGACGAAATCACTAGATATAATCTTCTTGGACTTTCAAAAAGCTTTCGACAAGGTGCCTCACCGAAAACTATTGGCTAAACTGGAGAGGATAGGTATCAAAGGTGAAATTCATTCTTGGATAAAAAATTGGCTTACAGACAGAAGACAGAGAGTGGTGATAAATGGAGTGGAATCGGAGTGGGAGCCTGTCACTAGTGGAGTTCCACAGGGTTCAGTCCTTGGACAGGTCCTGTTTCTCATTTACATTAACGATATTGATGTAGGGGTAAACAACACCATTTCCAAATTTCGCCGACGATACAAAAATAGGAAATACAGTCCTGAACGAAGATGATAGAAATGCGTTGCAATCTGATTTAAACAAGATATCATAGTGGTCGAAAAAATGGCAGATGCCCTTTAATGTCGATAAATGTCAGGTGCTGCAGGTTGGTAGCAGAAATATGAAATACAAATACGAAATGAATGGCAAACAAATAAAAACCACAACGGTAGTAAAAGACCTAGGGGTACTAATATCTGAAAACCTAAAAACTTCCGACCAATGTATAGCAGCTGCAAATAAGGCAAACATAGCATTGGGCTTTATTAAACGAAAATTTACATATAAACATGAGAACGTAATAGTGCCACTGTTCAAAAGTATGGTGAGGCCCCACCTTGAATATGGTGTGCAGTTCTGGTCACCTTATCTGATCAAGGACATTGTAAGAATCGAGTCAGTACAGCGTAGAGCGACGAAGATGATACCCTCATTAAGAAATAAACCATATGAAGAAAGACTTAAACGATTGAACCTGTTCTCATTAAAAAAGAGGAGGTTGAGGGGTCAGCTTATTGAGTGCTTTAAGATACTAAAAGGTTTCGACAAAGTCGATGTAAATGCACTATTCACATTAAACAATACTAATCAAACTCGCGGAAATGGAATGAAATTAAAAACCAAAAAGGCAAACCTAGATGTCACAATGAGTTTCTTCACCTACAGTGTGGCGACAGAGTGGAATAAACTACCAGCGAGAGTGGTGGAGAGCGACACAATAAACGCTTTCAAGGGAAGGCTTGACCTCTATCCGCAGAGGGTGATATGAAAAAAAAATAAAAAAATAAAAAATTATGTATGTATGTGTATGTGTGCACTGTACAGTATGTATATATATGTATATATATACTGTATATATATATGTATGTATGTGTGTATGTATGTATGTGTATATGTGTATGTATGTGTGTATGTGTGTATATATATGTACCGGTGTATATATATATATATATATATATATATATATATATATATATATATAGTTTGTAAGGCCAGACTGCCTAGTAAGGACCTTGAGGTCTGTGTGGTCTGTGTATCTATGTAGCTCTATGTAGCTCTATGTAGCTCTCTCCCCTAGACAATAATAATGGGTGGCGTCCTTGCACGTTGGGCTATAACCAGAACTCTCGGGTTTCTCGTGTCTTGCACAACTGGGCTATAAAGGAGATCCTGTAGTTAGAGAGATTGCTCAGCATTTAATTTGGACGTGATAATGGTGCCGCAAATATCAAACAACAGGGGTGATGTATGTTGGATCATGTAGAGTTGTGAGCCAGAGACCACAATATCAAACAACAGGGGTGATGTATGTTGGATCATGTAGAGTTGTGAGCCAGAGACCACAACAGGGGTGAGGTATGTTGGATCATGTAGAGTTGTGAGCCAGAGACCACAACAGGGGTGATGTATGTTGGATCATGTAGAGTTGTGAGCCAGAGACCACAATAAGACTCGTATTTTTTAAGGCCAGATTTCCACTTGAGGGATTTTTTCTTGACTCCTTTATCTCTGATGTTAAGCCCCATTGCTTTTAAGATTGTAAGACGTTCGCCCCATTAATTTGGCGATTTTAAGAACTTTCGCCCCATTTCTGTCAATTTTTAGTCCTTTCGTGTCATTTAGGTGTCATTTTTTTTCTGGCGAACGATAGCGAGCCTGTAATTTATGAGAAACCGGCCTTCGGGCTAGACATTTTTCTACCGAAAAATGTACAAATTTATCGTGAAAGGGGCTCAAGGGTGTGAATTTTAAGCTTGATGGAGGCCTAGGGAACACACTAAGAACCTCCCCTTGAACATTTCTTTCTCTTTGCAGCGCCTGATACCAAACGAATATAGTGGACATGAGTGTTGTGGGCATGAGTGTTGTTTATATAGATTAGACGGATTAGCACTCCCATTTCTGAAGCTACCGCCATTGTTCAAGTTATTTCGTCCATTAACGGCGCTGCGAAGGGATATCATTGTTTTAGAATACCACCCTATGTAGCTTGCACCATTATTGCCGAATGTTTATTATTGTGCATGTGCCTGGGTGAAAATCGGTCCCATCAGAGAGAGTCTTAAGGGGAGTCTATAAATGGTGGTCTATAAATTAATGTATTCCTATATTACTTAGTTTCGTCGCTAGACCTACATCAAGCTTAGAAAAATACCCCTTTTGAGCTCCCTTCAAGATAAATTTGTACATTTTTCGGTAGAAAAATGTCCCGGCCGAAGGCCGGTTCCTCTTAAAAGTTCAGGCTCGCTATCGCTCGCCAGGAAAAAATCAACACCTAAATGTCACGAAAGGTCTTAAAATTGACAACGAAATGGGGCGAAATAAGTTAAAATCGCTAAACAAATGGGCCGAACGTTTCATAATCTCAAAACTAATGGGACTAAACACGAGGGAAAAAGTGGTCCAGAAAACCGGGCCATCTCCCCTTAATTACAAGCAATACAAACCACAAGGCATCTTTCTTGTTGTTGTTAACATTATAATTATATCGATATGATAACCACGTCACTTACTACCAGTTTATGACGATTATGATAAAAGCTTGACATCTTGAATAGTACAGATTCCGATGATTTTAGGATCTGGCCTAACAACTATAGTCTATTCGCTGTAAGTAGGCGATAAATCATGACCTCTAACCTCTGTAACTAAAAAAACTACTAGAGTAATCGAGCTAATATTTCTACCATTTGGGAAGATTCAGTCAAGGAATAGATGTGGACATTTACAGCCAATTTGCTCTAGCCCTTTTTGAGTTACACAGGATAGAGGTCATGATTTTGCGCCTACTTACAGCGAATAGACTATAATATATTGGGCATAGACATTAATGAGTGTCAAAAGAGGTTAATGACACCAAGGGCAGCACTAAGGAGGAGGTTGACCGATCTGTGTTATCATAGGGTCTGTAGGAGGCAATACATAGGTCACGTGGCCAGCCTCGTATGTCTTCTGCCTGAGTTATTAGGTCAAGAGGCCGTGGGAGCTAACACAGTAGGTCTTTCCTAGGTTGTTATTCTCTTCAGTACCTTAAATTTCACGATAAAAATATAGTATCTTTTGATGAGGGCAGGTTTCCAGCATAAATACCAATAAGTGAGTTCACTGCTCAATAGGTGGCGTTCTGAGAGTGAGGGTCTGAGTCTGGAGGGTGAGACGGTGAAGCGCTTGAGCGAAGCAACCGGCCGCTTCAGAGATGGAGCTGCTTCGAGCCATGATGGATGCTTCACATGTCTCACTCCCCAGACTGGAACAAGACCTCACGGGCTTCACCGTGTTGAGCGGTGGAATGTACAGGCTCTCAGCCTATGCCCGAGAGGGAGTAGTTGGAATATAGAAAAAAAATAAAAAAATAAAAAATAAAGCGGTTTCGAAATTATATTTTGGTAACTGTGTTGTTGGTGCTGTAATGGTTTAGATGCTTATGATCTGGGTGTGGTTTCCCAAGTTCGAATCCCGGGTGGATCATATGGTTTCATTAATATATTCAAGTGCATTGATGTTTGTAATGGAGGATTAATGTTAAGAACGGGGTGTTCTTTATAATCAATTAACAAGTCAGATCAAAATAAGAAAGAGAGGGAAACGTCTTTCAAAATTATAGGAGAACATTTTATTGGAAGCGCAATATGGTCTGCATGATAGAAATTGAGCAGAACAAATGTCTGAATAATTTCTTGATTAATTTCACTAGCGCTTTTTTAATTATGAAAATAGGAAATCAATTTAGGCATAATTGAAAACACTGGTTTGCCATCTGACTGATTTCAATAGCACTTTCCTTAAGGGGAGATTTCTACTCGAGATATTTTTTTCTGTACCCCTTTCTCCCTCATGTTTAGCCCCATTGCTTTTGATATGTTAAGACGTTCGCCCCATTAGTTTGATGATTTTAAGAACTTTCGCCCCATTTCTGTCAATTTTAAGACCTTTGGTGTCATTTAGGTGTCGATTTTGTCTTGGCGAGCGATAGCGAGCCTGTAATTTAACAGGAAACGGCCTTCGGCCAGGATATTTTTCTACCGAAAAAAAAAAAAAATCAAGTTTATCTTGAAAGGGGGTCTGGGGGGTGTAATTTTAAGCTTGATGAAGGTCTTGGGAACAAACTAAAAACCTCCCTTGATTTTGACTAATTGGGTTTAGTTCATGATTAATGATTCGACTAATTTTGATTGCACTTTGAAAATTATAGTTTGTTAATATGCAATAGATAAAGGGTTGGACATTATGATCATTTGTTGTCAGTTATCTCCTGTTACGCTGTGGTATGGTTCTTGTGGCTTACGTCATAACACAAAGGATACCATCTCCAATATAAAGGCTTAACACTATCTCATCCGATGTGACATTTCGTTGAATTATTTTTGAAGATGTTGTTTTTTTGCCATTTTCGAGCAATACATTTGAGCATAGCAACACAATGCCTACCCATACTTCCTTCAAACTTAAAAATGGCCACCCAGACCTCCTTCAAGCCAATTTTATACATTTTTCGATAAACCAATGTCGCGGGTGAAGGCCAATTTCGAAGTTACAGGCTCGCTATCGCTCACCCAGATGGTATGGTAAACGTTGATGTGTGTGTGTGTCTGTGTATGTGTGTGTGTGTGACAGACAAGTAAACACACAATTATTCACTACTAGACAGATGAACTGACTAAATGATTGAGACATTTTGGCTCGAACATTCCTTGATTTTATCCCTGTCACTCTTTCAACTCTGGGGGAATCACTCGTCACAGGCAGTTTTGCCATTTGTCTCCCTCATCCAAAAAAACAACAAGCCAAGTCAGTATAGAAGAATAGAGAACATAAAGAGTAAGAACCTCTGGGGTATTGATTGTGATTATTATACACTTACTCCGTCCACCTCCACCTGTCCCGTCTCTCACTATCCTACCCTTTAATTAACTACAGGTGAGGGCTAAAGTGGACAACATTTACCAGACTTTATTCAACCTTAAGTTGGTTGCTCGTATCCTATTGTGAAACAGCCTGTATGGAAGTGTGGAATAGCTTACGTGTGCCAAATATATTTCTGGCAAGATGTTGATTATTTCTCCAGAAGCCATATTATTTGTCACTGTTATTACAGGTGATTTTTTGCACTGGTCTGCGTTGTTCATTCTCACGAAACTCTGTTCATTCAGAAACCTGGGATATTAAACCGACTAAAACGGAGAAATGTTGGCTAGTGCCATTTAGTCATGTTCGTTTCCTGGAGTCATATTTATTTCACCTTCTTTTTGGCCGGAACCGAGGTGTAATTTTCACATGTCTGGTGTTTTGAGGCCTGTTATAAGCAGGCTGAGGTTATTACACAGCTGGAGGCTAAAGTCTGTTCTTAGCACACATTTTTTTTATATTCTAGATACGATGCGTGAGTATGATTGTGATAGTTCATGTAGTTTTTAGAAAGTATATATATATATATATATATATATATATATATATATATATATATATATATATATATATATATATATATATATATATATATATATATATATATATATATATATATATATATATAGAGAGAGAGAGAGAGAGCGTATATATATGAATGGTGATATAGTTGAGATAGGATCGAGCTTATTAATATAGTGTGGTGGTAAATACGGTGATGGTGGTGATGGGTGGAGGAGGACTGGAGGGGAAGCGCGACGTTATGCAAACACCGGCAACCATTGTTTGTGTGCAGGGGTGTGGAACAATCAGGGGGCCTCATCTGTCTCGTGTTATACTGTACCTACTGGGGAGGAGGAGGAGGAGGAGGAGGAGGAGGAGGAGGGCCGCATGTACAACTCCACACTATAGTCGGTTTTATTCCAACTGACGGTAAATTGAACCACTTAGCAGCTAATGTATCGATACTTAAGGGGAGAATATGAAACTACTATGGTTCTGCATCCTTTTAAGACCAGGTTAAAATAATTAGCATCATATTTCACTGCAAAATCTTCAAAATAACTGAGAAATCTTGATGTGAACTTTGCAAGCTACCGTCAGTTGAACAGAGACAGACTATACAACAATGTATGTTACCACAACACCAACGTACAGTCATGAACATAATATAACATTACAACACATCCAATATATAAGGGGCTAGTGGCTCTGCTTGTTATCTATTAATTCATATATTCATTTATTGTTTAGTTTCCTCGCTAGACCTCTATCAAACTTAGAAAAACACCCCCTAGACCCCTCCTCAAAATACATTTGTAAATTTTTCGGTAGAAAAATGTCCCAACCAAAGGCCGGTTCCTCTAAAAATTACAGGTTCGCTGTCGCTCGCGAGAAAAAAAAAAAAAAAGTCAACACCTAAATGGCACGATAGGTCTTAAAATTGACAACGAAATGGAGCTAAAGGTATTAAAATCGCCAAACTACTGGGCCGACGTCTTAGAATGTCAAAACTAATGGGGCTAAACAGGAGGGAAAAAGGGGTTCAGAATACAGGCCCATCAGATGACCCGGAGCTGGTGTGACTTTACCATAATGACGGTTTTCCATATGTGGATTTACTTTGCCAGTCTTGTATTTAAGGGGATAGTGGCTGGTTTTTCTAGACCCACTTCTCCATCATGTTTAGCTTCATTAGTTTTCAGATTTTAAGATGTTTGCCCAATTAGTTTTTCGATTTTAAGACCTTTCGCACCATTTTTTGTCAATATTAAGACCTTTCGTGCTATTTAGGTGACATTTTGCTTAACGGCGAACGATAGTGAGCCTGTAATTTTGGAAGAACCGGCGTTTGGCCGGGACATTTTTCTACCAACAAATGTACAGTCGTCTCCATAAGAAGTGTCACAGGGTACTCCCCCCATCCACCCTCCCAGGGAGGAAGGGATTATTTGGTAATGTTGGCATCCCTACACAAACCACCGGAATCCCCCACTCTCTAATGTCTTCCCTCCCTTTACCCCCAACACTTTCTCTCTCCCTCCCCCACTCACCCGTCATGTAGCGTTCTTTACCCTTAGCTGTGTTTTGTTGTTTACGTGTTTTATTGTAAATCTTGCAACATTTATTTACACGTGACCATAAATACCCCTTCTTTCTCTTTAAACACTTTAAAACCTTCCACTACAGCCAGGCTATCATTAGAAGATTTTACTCAGGTTAGGAAGGACCTTTACGAATCAAAGGTGTAAACGCGAAATCAGGTAACCCTCTGACTCTCACATGTGCTTCCTAACTTGAATTAATTCGGTTAGTGATGGCCAACATGAAATCCATAAAGGCATGTCGTATTGAAGAGGTTTATTTTTATTGCATGTATCCAAGTGTGAAGATGAATAATTACAAACACGTCTTTTGGCTCAAATGTATTCTGTAGTATAATACATTTCCAATACACTATTAAAATAATGTTTTGTGCATGATTAATACAGTCACACAATTTTAGTTAATTGAAATAAAAATCCATACAATACAACAGCATACCGGTTGTGATATCATCTTTTGCAAACAATAGACAACAATAATTCAAGCTCACCCACATACACAGCTATATATATACAGAAGGTAAATACACAGAAATATAAACCGAGAGAGTTATATAGACAATACAGAAATATGATATAAATATTTAAATGTTAATGTAGAAATTCAGTGATTGGTACTAAATCACCAATATTGACTGTTAGTTAAATCATCAAAGACTGACAAGGAAAGATATTGATAGACACATTGTAAGAATAATTGTATATAAAACATAATTATAAGCATACTAATATGGAAATATACAAATTAACGATTGGGTCAAATAAAGCAAATCTCTTGTAGATCCAATTCATAGGTTCCAATGCATTTTGAGGAAAATACAGCACTTGATCATAATACCAAATAAAATAAAACATGTTAATCATGCGAATCCATTAGTACAGATTTACTAATAATTCGATAATTCCTTATTGTCCCCTTTATAAACTCCCTTATAGGACTTATCGATCATACTTTATACGCTTTAACTCCGTGCTTTTTTTTTTATAAGTGTAAACCACGCATTTTTAGCCTCTACTTACTGAATATGAGCAGTATCCAATGTCGCTAATAGTTTCGTCATAATTCTTTGGACTGAAATTTGCTAATTCATAATAAATATATGAAGATGAAAAGTAAATTGTAACCTTGTAAAATGCAGTCTTAAATAAACTAAGGACAATGGCGGATACGTTTCTTCAATTAATGGGGGGGGGGGGGGGAGGGGGAGACATATAAACAAAATAATGATGACTTAACATAATAGATGCATTTAAGCAGGTCATGCATACTAAAGTGCACAATAGGCAGTAAAGCTTACTTAATGCAAATAACATAACCACACATACAAACCCAATAATAGGCTATATTAGATAAGAAAATATGGGAAGTCACCTAGGCCAGGGTAATAGGTCGGAAAAAAAGAAACTTAAAACAAGCTAGGGAAAACGAATTGGGGTGAAGTGAATTATGATTAATAGACAGGAGGCAAACTCATGAGATTGGATGAAGAAGAGAAACGCACAAGACAAAGGAAAAACATAATTACAGAAACTACCGTAAGGCAAACCAATGGACAGACAAGTTGTAGGCATGTATAGAATGTAATAAACCGATAAACGGTAGAACAGCTAGAAGAATGTCCAAAAAAATAAGAAACCTAACTAGAGGGGCACTCCGGAGAGCGCATACCTCCGCCACCGCTGGCGGAGGTATGCGCTCTACCAACCGCCCCCTCGATGTAATAACTTCGTCATTGGCGCATATCCTATCTGCTCACCAAATTTCGAGTACATTGGTTGATAACTTTGTGAGCCGCCTATGCTGGCGGAGGTATGCTCTCTACCGATCACCTCTTAAACTAAATCACTTCTTACTTGGTGCATATCCTATCCGTCCACCAAATTTCGTGAACATCGGTTCATAACTTTTGAGAACTGGTTTATAGGCAGACAAACAAACAGACAGACAAACAAAGGCAAAACAATACCTCCCGAACTTCGTTGACGGAGGTAACAAATACACAAATGTGCAGTGGTCATTATAGAATGAAGACTTAAGAGCGGACAAGTGGAAAAAGCATGATTGACTTAGTTGAAAAACAAAACAAACACAGTTTGGATATAATTAACTTACAGTATGTAAGAGAAGGAAATGAAATAAGATAACACGGATACCTTAAATTTTCACTTGTTTAATGTAATGATTCCACATGCTACTAAGTGGATATTTTGTATCTCATATGCTTTAAAATCTTGGAATTTGTAATTCCGGATCTACTGAATAATATGAGGAATCCTATATATTCGAAATTAACTTCTATCGCCAATATTGTTTAATTACATTCTCCCATTTAAATTATAACTTCAGCAATACAAATGTCCGTTGTGCATTAATTCTAATTTATTGTTATGTATTCATTCTTTCTCATTCTTGGAATTCAATTATATTTAACCTTAACTAAGATATTGTTTTCATAACTGGTAACAAATGACGCTTGCTGTTCGCATTTTTGTGTCGTGAATAAGTGCAATGCTATCTTTCTTTATAATCGTGCGAGATGGTGATCAGTAACTTGTTAGATATTACCTAAAACCTAACAATCAGGGAACGCACTTTGCCACATAACTGCATGCATATCAAAAGTAGCGAGTAAGCAAGACAATTTTGGGAACAAGTAAGTGAGTCATAGATAGCTCCAAATGAAAGGTTCGTATTATTTTAGTGTTATCAAGTGAATTACCTTACGGTAGTTCATAATTTGTCCTTGCTACTATAGGCCTAATTAAAATATACTGTATATGTCCTTTTCCTGATACATCATAAACGTTGCAGTTCTTAATAGGCATTCCGACCTTAAATGTATAATGGTCGTTGGCTACCAAATTGATGAAAAGATCAATGAAGCGCGAGAGAGAGAGAGAGAGAGAGAGAGAGAGAGAGAGAGAGAGAGAGAGAGAGAGAGAGAGAGAGAGAACTAGTTAATGTAAATTGTTTCCAGAGGTCAAAGATAGACGATGGTTCAAGTTGCTAAGGTAATAATAAAAACAAACAGTACAGAGACACAGGGGAAGGCCATGGCAGAATCGCCCCCCCCCCCCATTCCACACACACACACACAAACACACACGCGTATACGCTGATGTTAAGAAATCCTCATATATTAGTTCTAAGGAAAGTTGTGTGTGTAGTTATTACTTGTTAATCATACTTGGATTATTATGACACATAAATATTAAACGAGCATAACGAATACGAGATGGTCTACCTTCGTTGTATAAGTGTGAATGATAATGCTCTCCAGTATGGGATAGGGGCCCCCATCATAGGTGACTAATAATTAATGTAATAATCATCTTACTCAAAGTATAAACAAGCATAAATACATAACGCAAGAAAGACAAGGAAAACGAAATACTCCAGTTACGCACCAGTCACCATTAATACTTAACACATTAATTGTTTAATCTGGATAATGTAAGCGGTAACATACAAACAACCAAACATTACCCTTTTATCTGCAAGTAATAGACAAGGGATTATGTGGCCATATACACACACACACACACACACACACACACACACACACTCTCTCTCCGGGGGCGGGCGTAGCGTGGTGGCTAGCGCGCTCAACTTTTGATCAGGGGGTCACAGGTTCTAGTCCCGCCGCCGACAAGTTACCTTGCGGGTGGGGTAGCGCCCATCCTAACTTACCCTAGTAGTGCTATATGGTCTCTTCAGGTCTAGCGTGGTGGAATAATTTCCATTTATCTCTCTCTCTCTCTCTCTCTCTCTCTCTCTCTCTCTCCCACACATGAAGATAATTAATTGAATCCCTAACATAATGCTAAGGTCATCAGACTATGTCACATCTCTAATTTGAAGCACATGGCATAATGTGTTATCAACTGCTACGGAGTAGCAGGATTTATTTGATATTATATACAAAATAAACAGAGTATTCTAAAGATTGAGTAGATACTGTTACATTAAACTCTCGTGTGTGTGTGTGTGTGTGTGTATATATATATATATTATTTAACATAGACTGTGTTCTTAAACATAGACGTAACATAAAGGATGAATATTTTGTCAAAATAGAATCTCATTACCTTCATAATTATACAAAGAATGCAGGGTAATATTGACATTAAGCAAATACAAAAATAGGTAGTAAGGAATAAATGATGAATATTTACTTGCATGCTTTAGAATCATGATAAATTGAATGACAGCATAACATTATATTAATATATGTTCAGGAAATTAAATTAAAAGAGCATGAAAAGTTCCAGTAACTTAAAATTGGGGAGGGAGAGACAAGCCTGTGTGTGTGTGTGTGTTGGAGGGGGTGGGGGGAGAGAGAAGGGGGGAATACTGGTGGAAGGGAACACGGGTGTGGGGAATCAGGGGGGGAGGCGGGAGGGGAGGGGTGAGTTCAGGGGAACCAACAGAACACCGTTTTTTCTCCTGGTAAATCAGGGGAGAGAGGAGATGACCACCTGAGCCGGAACATATGCTCTTAACTGTACAAATCAATTTGGAAGGGGGATATAATGGATGCTTTTTTTAAGTTTTATGGAGGTCTCGGGAGGAAACTAGAAATATAATTAATAAATTAAAAAATCAACCAAAAAATGAACCATCCCCCTTAAGGCATTGTGAAATTTCCCCTTTGTAATCATTCTTCACGATGAAGGCTAAATGGTGAACCACAATGACAATAAATAATAACTCACGACAAGTTTGTCTATAATAAATGTTATATAATTATGTACACCTACTGTACAGGCAAAAACAAAACCCCAAACCCAGAACGCGCGCACTACACACTGACATTATACTACATGTGTGTGTGTGTGTTAACCCCTTCTGTACCGGGGATGTCTTTTTAACTGTATTCTGGCTACTATCTATTAGACGATTTCATTCAGCTTACAAATGACCTCCATCAATTAACAGGCTTCGAACTATCTCACTTAACCCTTTTTACTACCACAGATCCTTCTCATTCTGTACAAAATCGTCTAAACATAGCTACAATAAAACAAAGATGAGGTCGCCGGTACAGAAGGGGTTAATTGTAAAATAGAACTTCAGAGGCCATCAACCCTATTGGATTATATAATAAAGAACACCCCGTTCTTAACATTAATCCTCCATTACAAACCCCAATGCACTTCAATAAATTAATAAAAGCATATGGTCCTCCCAGGATTCGAACTCGGGACACCACACCCAGAACATAAGCATCTAAACCATTACACCACCAACACAGCCAGCTCACTTAAAGTGAAGAATACAGTCAGGACTGGATCCCCTTATCGAGAACTCCAGTCCCTTGCGTCTGTGTGTCCTGTGGTGTAATTGTGTATACCGCTAGCTATACTTCCAACCCATACTCTGACTGGTACTGTAAAGTCCAATGTTAAGGCAAAATTTCAACTTGAGGGATTTTTTTATCGAACCCTTTCTCCTTCATGTTTAGCCCCATTGGTTTTGACATTTTAAGACGTTCGCACCATTAATTTGGCGATTTTAAGAACTTTCGCTCCATTTCTGATACTTTTAAAACCTTTCGTGACATTTAGGTGTCGATTTTTTCCTGGCGAGCGATAGTGAGCCTGTAATTTAAGAGGAACCGGCCTTCGGCCGGGAAATTTATCTACCGAAAAATATACAAACTTATCTGTCCAAGTGGTGTAATTTTAAGCTTGATGGAGGTCTAGGGAACACATTAAAAAATATTCCCTTAAGGGAAGGTTTAGGCCGGCACCAACCTTTCAAAAACCTTGGTCACTACCACCCTTAACCCCTTCTGTACCGGTGACGTCTTTTGTATTATATTTCAGCTACATTTAGGTGATTTTATGTAGCTTAGGAAGGATATATGGTAGCGAAAAGGATTATTATTATTTTTTTATTTATCCACGACCTTCCTAAGCGGAATAAAATCGTCTAATAGTAGCCAAAATAAAGTAAAAAATACCTCACCGGTACAGAAGGGTTTAAACTATCAATATTAGGCCTATTGGGTGGCTTTGTTTTGCCAGTTTCTATTATTTTGTAATTAAAATGTAAAACTTGCAAACTAAACAAACCAAAAGTGGGACAAAGACAATAAAAAAGCCAAATAACTAATCAAAACCGCGTACAATACTCTGCCTTACGTCTAATTACCGATAATTTTGCAATATTCTATTTTTATTAATTTCACTCCTACACCAAACACCTCCCAACGAAATTAATGAAAGCATGTGATCCACCGGGATTCGAACCTGGGTTACCACATACAGATTTTAAACACTAGCCATTACACCATCAAGACAGTAATTATCAGGATTTTGTATACTATCAAATATTGCCGGAAACATGTGTGTGTAACTCCAAACTTCGCTTGACTGTTTGCAGGAACCTGGAATCAGTATTTTAGCTGTTCTATAAATAGGTAGGTGTAATTCGCTTCTGATATGAACAATAATAATTATAATGTGTTCCATGAAAGAAACGTGGTATATATATATGTGTAACAACTAATATAAATGTTCAATTTATATAGTTTAACAATGAATGCTAACACTCTAACGACTTGCTATGCTTGAACACATACAAGTTGCAATGTAATGATGCGTTCCCAGGTTAGAGTAGGACACACATTTTACGACCCAGGAAAATGAGTGGTAATGTTGATAATGTGCAAATACTATAAATGAACTGCGTTATCTTTATTACATCAGGTAGACTACATAGGAGGCATCATATCCTTGCCCACCCACGAGTACAGTCGGCCAAATAAGTGATTTCTCGGCACCAAGTATATTTCGGTCAATAATTGGTATCCGCAATGTCTAAAATTTTATATATTCGGTTCAAGTGAGCATTACCAACATGTTCCTACATTCACCCACCCTATTCAACATCTGACAGACATTACTACAGCACGGAGCGAGGCAAACGTAATCAGAACGTACTCGGATGCCATAGTCTCTCGCCCACGCATAAATATTCGTGGATCTCGCCTATTTCTGATTATGGAAATATATCCCTGGAAATGAATTTATGAATAACATTTTCTATACATTTACAAGAAAATTATATATTATATTTATATAAATGCAAGTTCCATCCAAAACTCAATCCAGACAGTTATAATTGCATAAAGAAAAACATATGGAATCCAGGAGTTTGTACGAATGGACTAGAGACTATGGCATCCGAGTGTTCCGTACGCTGCCAAATTCATGCGGGCTATATATAACTCTAACAAAACTGGAACACGGATTAAGGGAAAATGGGCGTATTTATTTGTTTATTTATGTATCATTTATTATATGTTTCTAGTTCCACCCTAGACCTCCATCAAGCTTGAAATTACACCCCCTTGACCCCCTTTCAAGATAAATTTGTAATTTTTTCGGCCGGGCGGGTTCTTCTTGAATTACAGGCTCGCTTTCGCTCGCCAGGGAAAACTCGACACCTAAATGACACAAAAGGTCTTAACATTGATAGAAATTGGGCGAAAGTTCTTGAAATCGCCAAACTGAAGGGGCGAACGTCTTAAAATCTCAAAAGCAACGGGGCTAAACATGAGGAAGAAAGGGGTCCACAAAAATCCCTCAAGTTGAAATTTCTCCTTACCAATAAACAAAATGAGCACATTTTAGAAATATTCAGGAATTTTATATTCATTACACATTGCTAAACAGAATAAGGTGTTCCAAATACCCGAGGAATTGTCCAAATTATCACACCCAAATTATTATTACACACTTTTTATGCGTATCAGTGTTGCTGCAGTCTATAATATGTTCCATATTGGGTCTTATCCTGGGCGACATAGATGTGTGAATTTGTGTGTTTTTGTTTTGTTTCTTTGTTTTGTCCCTTGATTGGGCTCTGTCTCGAGTCGGCAACCCCCAGCTAAAAGAAAAAGAAAAAAAAGGGGGTATATATGCCTGAATATATAAATAGATAGATAGATAGATATATATATATATAGAGAGAGAGAGAGAGAGAGAGAGAGAGAGAGAGAGAGAGAGAGAGAGAGAGAGAGAGAGAGAGAGAGATATTGACCACGGGGATATTACACCACCACCTTCCTCATATCCGTTACCTCTCTGCCCACCCACGAGTACTCAACCTATATTTTTTTCCTTTCAGCCGGCTATTTTCGAGCTGCAATTCTGGCGCCCTTTATAAGACTTGTCCATTTATCTTTCTTGTACAGGATCAGTTACAATAATTTGTGTTTGATTTCGGTCACAAATCAATGCATGGAACCTGTCAGATAGGAGCATTATTACATCTACCAGGAAATAATGAAACCAGCAACCTGGCAAATGATAAGAGTGAATGCAAAAAGTTAGAAGGCATAGTTCAAGAAAGCTTCCTGCCCTTTGAAGCCGATAACCTTGAACAGTTATAATGTAGCCCAGATAACTATGTTGTAGTAGTCAGTGAGGGGGAAATGTTATCAGTTCAAGTGAGGGAATCAATAATGACCGTACGGTACTAAAGGTGGCTTGTACTGCTGGCCATATTAGTTTGTTCTCTTGATAGGTCTTCAATCCTTACCAGTGCCGCCTCACGTCAGTGAAACGGCCGATTGAGGCTAGCTGGGGCCATTAAGCCTACGCTGGCTCATAGTGCCCCCCTAAACGCCATAATAATGGGTCTATTTTATTCCTGAAGATGTTGACAGTATTTACCATAACTGCTTCTGTTGGTAGTTTATTCCACTCTTCAATTATCCTTTGTGTGAAGAAGTACTTTCTTGTATTTAGTCGGGCTCTTGTTTCATAGATCTTGTATATGTGTACTCGAGTCCTCCCGCAGTCTCAAACGTGAAGAAATCCTCAGGGTTGAGCACTTCTAGGCCATGTGTGATCTTGAAAACTTCGATTAGATCGCTTCTAAGTCTTCTTACTTCGAGCATCATCAATCTTGTTTTGTCAAGCCTTGTTTCGTAGCTGTCACCTGCTAAACCTGTGATAATTTTGGTCATTCTTCTCTGTACACCTTCGATATCTACCTGTATATTGTTAGGCGTCATAATCCTCAAAGGGGTGGCCACGCTCTTTAAAGTTGCCTTAATTTATCTAGGTATACTGTATCATTTCTATTTCCCCATTTAGAGAGATATGAAAGGCTACTGAAGTACTGGGGAATAACAATTAGTGCAAACAAAAAAATAAAGCTAACAGAGAAAATACCAAGGAGTCAAGTGCAATTAGTGTTATGTAGGGAACTGCCACCCAACTTACACTTACTGTTTCTATAATCGATAACATCAGAACAAACGTTATTCGTTCAATAATATAATAATAATAACATAAGAGAATAAAGACATCTACTTGATACAAAAAAAAATCGTGTGTTCGAACATAGAGGCTTGTCTTATATATCTTATTTGTCACTTTCAAAGGCAACAAAATTTTTCTACCGAAAAATGTACAAATTTATCTCGAAGACGGGTCTTGGGGGAGTTATTTTTAAGCTTGATAGAGAGGTCTAGGGAGCAAACTAAAACAAAATGTATAATAATAATAATAATAATAATAATAATAATAATAATAATAATAACGAAAAAGTAAAACAAATACATAAATAGATAAATAAATAACCCCCTTAAGCGTTACCATATGCTAGGAAGTGCTTTATCTGGGTTGTAGTAAATAGGGTGAGAATCGTGGTTAGCGTGTGTGGCTTAGACTGCGGCTTAACATTACCCTCCCCTCCGCTCATGTCATTCCGTAATGGTCGTGCTGGACTAGTCGTGATCTCCCACCATCAGTGCCTTACTCTTTCCCACTGCTGTGTCCGGGTCCTGTCTGCTTTACCCTGGTCTTAGATGGCGTCCATGCATTTTGTAACCTATCCTGCTTTCGTAACTCACCCTGCCTTGTGTAACTTATAACTAACTCTTCTTTTTATAATTCACTCTGTTTGTATAATTAACTCTGCCTTTTGATGTCCAACTTTGCCATTGATTGTCAAATTCTGCCCTGCTGCCTTTATAATTCTGCCTTTTATAATTGATTTCACCTATGATGTCGAACTCTGTCTTTGATGTCTATAACTCTATCTTTGGTGTCAAACTTTGCCTTTTTATATCTAAATCTACCTATTTATAATTAACTTTGCCTTTGGTGTCTAACTCTGCCTATTTATAACTAACTCTGTCCTTGGTGTCTATAACTCTGTCTTTGGTGCCTATAACTCTGTCTTTGGTGCCTATAACTCTGTCTTTGGAGTCTATAATTCTGTCTTTGGTGTCTATAACTCTGTCTTTGGAGTCTATAATTCTGTCTTTGGTGTCTATAACTCTGTCTTTGGTGTCTATAACTCTGTCTTTGGAGTCTATAATTCTGTCTTTGGTGTCTATAACTATGTCTTTGGTGCCTATAACTCTGTCTTTGGAGTCTATAATTCTGTCTTTGGTGTCTATAACTCTGTCTTTGGTGTCTATAACTCTGTCTTTGGTGTCTATAACTCTGTCTTTGGTGTCTATAACTCTGTCTTTGGAGTCTATAATTCTGTCTTTGGTGTCTATAACTCTGTCTTTGGAGTCTATAACTCTGTCTTTGGTGCCTATAACTCTGTCTTTGGTGTCTATAACTCTGTCTTTGGTGTCTATAACTCTGTCTTTGATGTCTATAACTCTGTCTTTGGAGTCTATAATTCTGTCTTTGGTGTCTATAACTCTGTCTTTGGTGTCTATAACTCTGTCTTTGGTGTCTATAACTCTGTCTTTGGAGTCTATAATTCTGTCTTTGGTGTCTATAACTCTGTCTTTGGTGTCTATAACTCTGTCTTTGGAGTCTATAACTCTGTCTTTGGTGTCTATAACTCTGTCTTTGGTGTCTATAACTCTGTCTTTGGTGTCTATAACTCTGTCTTTGGAGTCTATAACTCTGTCTTTGGAGTCTATAATTCTGTCTTTGGTGTCTATAACTCTGTCTTTGGTGTCTATAACTCTGTCTTTGGAGTCTATAACTCTTTATTTGGTGCCTATAACTCTGTCTTTGGTGTCTATAACTCTGTCTTTGGTGTCTATAACTCTGTTTTGATGTCTATAACTCTGTCTTTGGAGTCTATAATTCTGTCTTTGGTGTCTATTACTCTGTCTTTGGTGTCTATAACTCTGTCTTTGGTGTCTATAACTCTGCCTTTGGTGTCTATAACTCTGCCTTTGGTGTCTATAACTCTGCCTTTGGTGTCTATAACTCTGCCTTTGGTGTCTAAAACTCTGCCTTTGGTGTCTATAACTCTGCCTTTGGTGTCTATAACTCTGCCTTTGGTGTCTATAACTGTCTTTGGTGTCTATAACTCTGCCTTTGGTGTCTAGAACTCTGTCTTTTGGTGCCTATAACCCTGTCTATAGTATCTATAACTCTGTCTTTGGTGTCTATAATTCTGTCTTTGGTGTCTAACTGCCTTTCTTGCCTCACTCAGTCTGACATACCTGCTACATTCTACCTCTCTTCCTTCATTCTGACTTCCCTAACTTATCTGCCTTTCTGTTCCACTCTAATTTATTCTATATATATTGTCTTCTGTGTCTAGTTTCTCTCTCTCTCTCTCTCTCTCTCTCTCTCTCTCTGCTTCATTGGGCCAGCCTCCATCAAGCCCTTCAATCAAGAATAATAATGTAATTTCGAATAGTTTATAAGCACGCGGACGCATTATCATTAATATGTTTGCCTAGGTCCTAGGAAAACATAATCATTGCATTCCATTAGTCAATTTGTACTGCCTCTTTTAGTTCCTTAAGTATTAGAGCACGAATTTATGACAACAAGTATACCCTATACATGATCTCACACTTTCCCATTGGCAGAAATTATGACTTCGTTGAGAATTGACCTTACCACCTCAGAGTGTCTGATACCGATCACTGATACCTCGATTGCAACGCAAGCTGGGTATATGCATGAAACTCTGATGATGGGGGTGAAAAAAGAGAAATCTCTCAAGCACTGGGAGAAATTTAATTCCTCCTCACACGACTTCAAGTTAAACACAGACTTTGTTTGAATTATTATGTTCCCTCCACCAACTATTATTAGATAGAGCCGCATGAAAATGAAAGGTTAAGCCCTAAAGATTTTTATGCTTTTATGGAGAAAAAGTGGCAAGTAACGTTTTCGATCTCTCCTTTACCTTTCAGTCGTTAAAATAAAAACAGCAATATATTTAGAAATAATAGGTTATGAGGAAAGAGTGCATTTGAATACAAGGTTCTTCGCACTTTCTTTCTTGTGTAATATATTCTGGTTATAGTCTACTCATTGAGACGAGTCGATATATTTCGACCAACTAATTCTCCTAACTAAAAATGGATTTGAACAACCAAACTGATGTGTCCACTACTTGGGAAAACTCAACTATACTCCGTTTCATTTCAGCTGGCGATAAATTGAATCCCTTAGCAGCTAATTTATCGATACTTAATGGAAGAATATGAACCTACTGTCTCTGTGCATCATATTAATACCAAGTTTATATAATTCGCACCATATTTCACTACAATATTTTCAAAATAACTGAAAAATCTTGATGGTAACTTTGCAATTTAATGTCAGTTGAAAAGAAACTGGTTATAGTAAACATGGTTGAAGTTGACTGTTGGTTAGTTGTAGCCCTATAAGCAGCTAGGGGTTACAATGTCTAGATTCGTCATGATGATTAGCATGTAGTTGTAGGCTTTGTATAGTAGACATCTAGTGCAGGGCGGGTCTTTAGGGAACCACCCTCTTTCACTCCATATATAGGTTTGGAGATTGTATGACGTTTCACCTCATTAGTTTGGTGATTATAAGACACTTCACCCATTCAGGTGTCGATATTTTTCTGGGCGAGCAATAGCGACCCTACAATACAGAAGTCGGCCTTTGGCCGGGAAATTTTTCTACCGAAAAATGTACATATTTATCTTGAAGGGGGTCTGGGAGACGTTTATTTTTAGTTAGAAGGGGGTCTGGGGAGGCGTTTATTTTTAGTTAGAAGGGGGTCTGGGGAGGCGTTTATTTTTTAGTTAGAAGGGGGTCTGGGAGGCGTTTATTTTTAGTTAGAAGGGGGTCTGGGAGGCGTTTATTTTTAGTTAGAAGGGGGTCTGGGGAGGCGTTTATTTTTAGTTAGAAGGGGGTCTGGGAGGCGTTTATTTTTAGTTAGAAGGGGGTCTGGGAGGCGTTTATTTTTAGTTAGAAGGGGGTCTGGGAGGCGTTTATTTTTAGTTAAAAGGGGGTCTGGGGGGCGTTTATTTTTAGTTAGAAGGGGGTCTGGGGAGGCGTTTATTTTTAGTTAGAAGGGGGTCTGGGAGGCGTTTATTTTTAGTTAGAAGGGGGTCTGGGGGGCGTTTATTTTTAGTTAGAAGGGGGTCTGGGAGGCGTTTATTTTTAGTTAGAAGGGGATCTGGGGGGCGTTTATTTTTAGTTAGAAGGGGGTCTGGGAGGCGTTTATTTTTAGTTAGAAGGGGGTCTGGGGAGGCGTTTATTTTTAGTTAGAAGGGGGTCTGGGGAGGCGTTTATTTTTAGTTAGAAGGGGGTCTGGGGAGGCTTTTTTATAATCTGGGGGGAAACATAATGCTTTGGTCGAAAATGGCAACAGTAATGAAAACCCTCAATAGCAGTATAACAAACTATCATAATAACCCCCGAGCCATTGCACAGCTAACACATCTACTTATCGAATGCAATCATGATCCACTTCTTATATTTCTCAATATATTTAATCACACAATAGAACAAAAACACTGTCGACTACTAAAATGGCTATGCATGGTGATAAATGTATAGCATTAAATTGAAGTTACTACACAAATGGTCTTATATGCCTCTTATAGTAAATTTTATAGATATAGATAAATATCTAAGTTATATCGATTACACCGAATAAAACAAAAATAGTTGGGAGAGAGAGAGAGAGAGATAGGTAGAGAGAGAGAGTGAGAGAGAGAGAGATAGAGAGAGACCCACCAAAGCTTCGTAAACCTGGACCCACACGAGGCCACGTAATTACAATATATCACAAAGCGACACAAAATTACGCGTGAAATTAGAAAGTTGCAGCAGTGCGAGGGACGAAAATCAGGCAGAGCTGGGGTCAGTACTGGTCAGGGAACGGACAAGAGAGAGAGAGAGAGAGAGAGAGAGAGAGAGAGAGAGAGAGAGAGAGAGAGAGAGAGAGAGAGAGATCAAGGAAAGCGCCACTACAGGATCGAGACTAATAATATATAAATAGTGCTCTTTCACAAAATGCTTTATGCACAATATTTTTTTGCTAACACCATGCAGTTCAAAAGAGAGAGCACAAAGAAATTGCGAAAGTGTGGAAAATACATTCGTGATATATAACACTGTATGTTAAAGTTTAAACACCTGTCATTTCCAGTCATTTATAATCCAAAGTTTTTTATCTTTATCTTTTTTCATCGGAGTTTCTCATGGTATTCTCGGTTAGGTAATATTTTAGTCTAATGCATTTTTCCCTCTATTATTTCGCCGTTGATGTTTAGTCTACTCTAGTTGTTTCTCGCCTTCATTCTTATTACTTTCTATATGTTTTCCTTTACATGTTTAGTTATTTGTAAGTGTTTATGCGTGGAAAACATATAAACGTACGCCTATAAATGAATAAGCCTCTGATGTGTTATTGTGGTGATGATAACCTACTCTTAAACATATAAACGTACGCCTATAAATGAATAAGCCTCTGATGTGTTATTGTGGTGATGATAACCTACTCTTAAACACATAAACGTATGCCTATAAATGAATAAGCCTCTGATGTGTTATTGTGGTGATGATAACCTACTCTTAAACATATAAACGTACGCCTATAAATGAATAAGCCTCTGATGTGTTATTGTGGTGATGATAACCTACTCTTAAACATATAAACGTACGCCTATAAATGAATAAGCCTCTGATGTGTTATTGTGGTGATGATAACCTACTCTTAAACATATAAACGTACGCCTATAAATGAATAAGCCTCTGATGTGTTATTGTGGTGATGATAACCTACTCTTAAACATATAAACGTACGCCTATAAATGAATAAGCCTCTGATGTGTTATTGTGGTGATGATAACCTACTCTTAAACATATAAACGTACGCCTATAAATGAATAAGCCTCTGATGTGTTATTGTGGTGATGATAACCTACTCTTAAACATATAAACGTACGCCTATAAATGAATATTATTAATATATAACACATACAAATATAACAATAATTCTACAGTATTAACAGATTACCTAGATTTCTAGTACGCCAAAATCTATATACATATAAACAAAAAATAATGGATAGCAATAATGAGTAAATCCATGTATTGCGTCTGGTGAAATTTGTTTATGTATAATTACGTAGTATACTCATTTCCTGCCCCACTCTTGTTATAAGCTTCGAATTGCATTTATCTCCTGGTGTCTAGTGTCATATTATTTAGTATTACAAAGATAATTTTTAGGTTGCATAAAATCTTGGTTTTCTTTGTGTCTACTCCCTGTAAGCCCCTCCCATTAAACGTTATTCTTTGTACACAATTAACAATGTCTCCTTCGTCCTCTAAATAGTTAAGACCAATTAAGCATCTCTTTCTCTTCTTAATCGTCTCCTCCCCCACTACTCCACGTCATCATTCTCTCCCCCTCCCCCCTTCCTAGAGACCTTATAGTAATAGAGATCGGTCACCTTCCGCCATATTGGTGCCACTGGTGACACCAGTGGCACTTTACACTCAGCACGTCAGTACACATAACAAACGTTCGTCAATATTGATACAGGAAACATAGTTTCGTCTTTGAATGTATATTCTATATGATCAATTATGGCACTAATATGGTACCCAAATAAAAAGGTGGCCGCTCTCTCTTCGTACAGCTCCCCACCCCCGCCTTCTCCTCCCCTTCTACCTCATTTCCGGCTGTCCGTCGCAAAGAAACAGGTTAAAATGCCGTCGCCATTGTCTTCCCGGGCGTCAGGCAGCTCATAAAACAAGACCCCGCTAAAAACACACGCCCATAACACTTGCCGGAAGTCCATTGTGAGGTGGATATTAGTTCAACTGGCGTGCCTGGGGTTGCCCGGAGCCTCGAACCAACCAACGCGAAGCTTCGACTCTCTTGGGGTGGATTCCTAGATCTCGCAATATTCTACCTTCTCCTGCTTGACCTGCTTCTACTGGGGGCCTCCTCGAGTTCTTCCTGGTCTGGACTTCGTGAGAGTTATTTTAGGGGAGTGTATCTAGATGACTGCAATAGATAAGAACATAATTAATGGTGGAAAGTGAGGTATAGGAGGTGGTATATCTGATTGTGGGGGCAGGCCAGAGTTAGTGCGGGTGATTGCGGCAACGCTCCCCCCCCCCCCTCCCCCCATTACCACTTATCCAGTTCCTCCCGCTAACTTATCGCACCTGCCGGATGTAAGACGAATCCCACTAACAAACTATGTTTAATATTATACACATCAATACAATGCTGTACCTATAAAAATCTATCGAAAGTACACCGTCAGTGTTAGTATATTTGAAATTAGGTTCACAGAACAACTACAATAATACTAGAACATAAATACTGTGTACATCTGAAGGCTGCCTTTAAAGGCACACTAAGCAACCTTTTCGTTTCCACACCTGAGGCCCGCCCACCCCACTTCCAGCAACCAATGAGCGTCGGGCTGGACTCGTCATACGCGTCCGGGAGTTGGTAAGCCCGCCCAGATGTTCCATTGTTCGCTCATGAGGGCCCTTACATCCCGCGGTTCAATGACAAACTAACCCTTATAGGGGAAAGAATCGCTTAAGGTGATTTGGTATTCATGGGTCGTTCTGTTAAGCTCGGCGGTATTGTAAACTCTGTGTCTAGCTAGCGACCATATTTGTCTTGGGCGCATGCAGGTGAACAGGCTGGGTCCAATATACCGGCTGCTGGTCTTTACTCTCCACATAACAAACCACTACCCCGTGGTACTATATTTCCCACTTTACCGGAAAACTTTCGATCAGAGACACACGCCCTTCCAATAAGCCTGAGGGAGAATGCGAGAAGATAGAGGAAACTGTGATTTAAACCGCCATTGCAAGTGAGGACTGGGTAGCTGTGTTGAACCCCTCTAAAATCCACCATATGGACGACGCTGCCCTCTGGTGCCGCTCGTGATAACCAACATCACCCTCCCCGCCAACCTATCGTCAACATCGTAGAAAATCATGACCGCGCCAATAATCATTAACAAATAAATCTACGTAAAACATTATTTAAATGCGAATGGCTTAAGTTCGGTACAATAAAAGTGAAAGTACCCAATTAGCTCCCAATTTTAGTATGAGTATCCAAAATTCAACAGCATACCCGTATAATTTGACCGTAGAAAAGGGGGATTTGTGAGTGGCTGTCAAAATAAATTGCGACCGGCACGTGGTAAGGTCCAACAACAACAACAGCAACATGACCAGTTATACGTTCCCCACACAACAGGAGCAGTGGAAGGAGAATAACAACAACAATAATAACAACAACACATCCATGGGCAGTGTGTCTCCCTTCTGTCCCGGTGCAGGTGAGGGTTGTCATTAGTATTGATAGTTTATTGGTGATTTTTAGACCTTTCACCCCATTTTTTGGTCAATATTAAGACCTTTCGTGCCATTTAGGTGTCTAGTTTTTCCTAGCGAGCGAAAACGAGCCTGTGGGTGGTGGTGTGATAACTGTGTTGATCATTTACACTCCCATTACAACTAAATCAATGCCTCAACTCTTATCTGGTTCTGACACGAGACAAATAATTGTGATGGCTTTAATCAATTAATAAATTATGCAGGTGAGTGTTGTGCTATGGTTGTGACCAGTTTTGTAGCTGCGATTATTACATTGATAGTATGTCGTACAACCATTAAATATACGCCCGATATTTAACCCTTTAAGTACCGACGACGTCTTTTTAATTATATGCTAGCTATATTTAGACGATTTTGTACAGTTTGAGGAGGATCTGTGGTGGTAAAAAGGGTTAAGTGAGATAGTTCGAAGTCTGTTAATTACTAGAACCCCTCTTTAAACTGAGTAAAATCGTCTAATAGTAGCCAGAATAAATATAAAACGACGGTGCCGGTACAGAAGGGGTTAATCTGAGAATATAAATGTTGATGACGCATAAACAAAGAATATAAATTGAATTGAAAGGAAATCCAAGTTATTTGAGGTAAGCGATCAATGTATTTCCAATTTTCCACCAATACATATTGTAATAGTGTGTCACTAGAATTAAGGGGAGACGGGCGTATTTATTTCCTCATTTGTCTATAGGCCTACTAGTATTATTTGATTTGTTTCCTTCCTAGACCTCCATCAAGCTTAAAAAAACACCCGCCCTAAACCCTCCTTCAAGATCAATTTGTACTTCGATAGAAAAAAATTCGTGGCCGGAGGCCAGTTTCTTTTAAATTACAGGCTCGCTATCACTATCGACACCTAAATGACACGAACAGTCTTAATATTGACCAAGAAATGGGGCGAAAAGTCTTAAAATCGCCAAACTATGGGGCCGAACGTCTTATAATATGAAAACTAATGGGGCTAAACATGAGGAAGAAGAGGGACCCGAAAAACGGCCCATCTGCCCTCAAGGGAATGGTGAGATTGTAATAATAACATATATAACATTGATATGGTTATGGTTCAGATGAATTATGGTCTTGGTTAGTGTCATATATTAGGGTACTGAGTGTGGTGGGTTGTAAGGGGGGAGGGCTAGTTTTTCTGGACACCTTTCTCCCTAATGCTTAGCCCCATTAGTTTTCAGATTTTAAGATGTTTCCCCCATTTCTTTGTCAATATTAAGACCTTTCGTGCTATATTTCCTGGCGAACGATAGTGAGGCTGTAATTTTGGAAGATTCAGCCGTCGGCCGGGACATTTTTCTACCGAAAAATTTACAAATTAATCTAGAAAGGGGATCTAATGGAAGCTTTTTTAAAAGTTTGATGGAGGTCTAGGGAGGAAACTAGAAAAAATAATAAATAATTGAAAACATCGACCAAAAAGAGAACCGTCTCCCCTTAAATGTTAACTCTTTCAATAACAGTGTGTTTTTAAATTATATTTTGGCTTGCGCTAGACGATTTTATACAGCTTAGGACGGACCTGTAGCCATTAAAGCAGTACAATGTATCTCAATTAGGGTATCACATTCCCATAAATCCTTTCCAAAGTTGATAAGATCGTTAAGGGGACAGAGGCTGTTTTTTTGGTCTATTCATTCATTTATTCATATGTTTTTTTTTAGCTTCCTCACTAGACCTTCCTTAAACTTGGAAAACACCCCCTATAACCCCCGCAAGATAAATTTGTACGTTTTTCGGTAGAATAATGTCCCGGCCGAAGGCCGGGACATTGGCTTGCTATCGCTCGCCAAGAAAAATCGACTCCTAAATGGCACGATAGGTCTAAACATTGACAACGCAATGGAGCTAAAGGCGTTAAAATCGCCAAACTATTGGGCCAAACGTATTACAATCTGAAAACCAATGGGGCTAAACATGATGGAGAAAGGGGATCATAAAGACGACCCATCTCCCCTTAATTAAAGACTAGCCAGATTACGAATTAAAACACGTGTCCTGGTCTTGTGAATTAAAACACGTGTCCTGGTCTTGTGAATTAAAACACGTGTCCTGGTCTTGTGAAAGGGGTGAGTTTTGTTGTCTAATCGGTTTTATGGCCCCCTTTTCCTAAGTGTTTAGCCCATTTTTGTTTTTTAGATTTTAAGACGTTCGGCTTATAAGTTTGGTGATTATAAGACTTTACGCCCCATTTATTGTCAGTAATAAGTAATTCCCTGCCATTTAGGTGTTGATTCATTCCTGGCGAGCGATAGCGAGCGTGTAATTTAAAGAGTAACTGGCCTTTGGCCGGGAAATTTTTCTACCGAAAAATGTACAAAGTTATCTTGAAAGGGGTTCTAGGGGGTGTTTATTACAGCTTGATGGAGGTCTAGGGAGGAAACAAAAACATATTAGAAAGATAACACCATAAGCAAATACATACGCCCATCACCCCTTAGAATAATGATTGCGATGTTCAGGTGAGGTTGCAATAGTGAAGAGTGTGGTATTGAAATATATCTACTGTTGGTTGTGGACGTGTAATGGGCGAGCTCACACTTGCTGGTCGGGGGTTCGATTCCTGTGACAAATGGCTTAAAATGTGGGACAGATATTTGTTGACCTCATTAAAAGGCTTAGCGATCAGGAGGCATAATTGTGATAATTGTAACCTACGCCAGCGAAGTTGACAAAGGTTTTGTTGTCGCTTTCGTTTGTTTGTCTATTTATATTTTTGTCTGTAAGCAAAATATCTCGCAAAGTTATGAACGGATTTTCACGAAATTTGGTGGGCAGATAGGATATGTACCAAGGAAGAAAGAAAGAAGTGATTCAATATAGGAGGCGCTCAGGAAATGTTCACGAAATTTGGTGGGCAGATAGGATATGCGTCAAGGAAGAAGTGATTCAATTTATGAGACTCTCTGTCTAGGCAAACTGTTCCGTCTCTGCCTTTCCTCTAACATCTTCAATTTTTGGTGGAAGTTTGCCCTAATTCAACCCGATGTCCAAAAGAACTCTCCAAATATCATGCAATTGCTCTCAATTTTAGCATCCCTGAATTGTTTGAAACTATTCGTAATTCAAAATGTTCTTAAGCACATATCTTCCCATAATCTTCTTTGAGATCGCCGGTATGGCTTCCTTAAAGTACAAACAATCATTAATATACAGCTTGAATACAATGAAAAAAAGGCCTCGCCGGTACAGAAGGGGTTAAACTCCCTCCATTTCAGTTTGGATCCAACGTGGTGGGTTCCGAACTACTAAACAAATTGATTGTTTGAACAAGTGGGTGTCAATCAGTACCAAGTCAACCAGAGCCACCTAAGCCAACCATAACACCAGCCTAAAACCTAACTTAACCAAACAGTGTCTATGGAATGTGTACGGGCTGAAATGGTCTGTTAATGTTACACTCTGGATGGTTGGTGTGTGTGTGTGTGTGTGTGTTAGTTTGTATGTATGTGTGTGTGTGTGTGCTTGTGTGTGTGTGTGCATTAACTTACTCTTCATTCGAGAAATTATATAATTAATGTCGAAAAACTCACCCCATAAAGCATAACTTAGTTCACCCAATTACATTATATACTTCACATGAAAACAATTATTTGATCGTTACATTATTATTATACTATCATTCTAAAATCTGCTTAAACTAACATAATATATAAAACTACATAATAATTAGTAAATTAATTTCATGTATAAATATTGATTATTATAATATATACAAAAAGATTGAATAATGTTGTTTACGTGATATTTATTAATATATTACCATTTTTCCTGTAGCGGAATAAGCAACATTATTAGCATAAGCGAATTAATGTATATATTTACCATATCCATGTAACTTTATGGGGGTAGTGCTTGTTTTTTGGTCTATATAAAACTTTATTTATATATATTTTTTTGTTTCCTCACTAGACCTCCATAAAGCTTAAAAAAAAAAAAATAGATCCCCTTTCAAGATAAATGTATACATTTTTCTGTAGAAAAATTTCCCGGCCGAAGGCCGGTTCCTTCTAAAATTACAGGCTCGCTATCGCTCGCCAGGAAAAAATCGACATCTAAATGGCACGACAGATATTGACAAAGAAATGAGGCGAAACGTCTCAAAATCGTCACACTGACGGAACGAACGTCTTAAAATCTCAAAATTAATATGCTAAATATGAGGGAGAAAAGGGTCCAGAAAAAGTGACTACCTCCCTCTTAACGACATACCAAATTTGTTGCCTCTCTCTTACTTTGCTGTTCTTTTCTTCCATGGTCTTAGTATAAGGGAGTAAATAATCGTTTACCTGTGAATTTTAAGGAGGGATGGGCGGGTTTTTCTGGCCGCCTTCTCCCTCGTGTTTAGCCCCATTGGTTATTAGATGTTTAGACGTTCGGCCCATTAGTTTGGCGATTTTAAGATGTTATGCCCCATTTTGTTGTCAATATTAAGACCTTTCGTGCCATTTAGGTATTGATTTATTCCTGGCGAGCGATAGCGAGCCTGTAATTTTAAGAGTAAACAAATTTATCTTAAAGGGGGTTCTATGGAGTGTTATATACAGGTTGATGGAGGTCTAGGGAGGACACTAAAAAAAATAACACAAAGCTAAAACAATAATCAAATATAAACGACCCGTCTGCCCTTAAGGCTGGATCACCTCTTTGGGACCAAATGGTCTGTGTATCTTTGTAATTTTATGTCAGTGTTTCTCCCAACGGGACCGTACGTATACAGACTAATAACACACATAACAAAGCCACTTCAACAACTTCCTCTCTCTCCCCTCTCTACACTCTTCAGAAAATAGCAAAACAAAGACAAAATAGAAAAATAGAACAAATAGAAACAACTAAAATATAGCTACGAGGTGCCGTTGTAAAGGCTTATCTCTCAATACCTCCACAACACTCGTAGCATTGTGTCAGGTTGGCCCTTGAGGCGACTTATCCTGGGGCCGACTCTTCCTAACCCGCCAATAACCTAGGGGGGGGGGGGGGGGGGACTCACTCATACATTTCACCGCACAACAGTTAACATTAGCTCATCCGTCGTTTTGGGGTTTACTTTGCTTCTGTTTCATTTATTATTTGTTTTAACTTGTAATTGTTAATGATGAGTTTAAATTTACAATATAAACCCCCTTCAACCTAAAATATAAACCCGCCTCATCAGTCTGCCTTCAAACTAAATCAAATGTTTCTAGAATCCCCTTCAAGCTAAATCTGTAAACATTTTCGGTAAGCAAATGTTCCGGCTTTCCCCTAAATTGAAGGCCTACTACCGCTCGTCAGAAAAAAGTTCAGCACCTTTATCAGTCAAATCGGCTATATAATCGCCAGACAAATGTGGCAGAATGTTTTAAAGTTCAGCACCTGTATCAGTCAAATCGGCTATATAATCGCCAGACAAATGTGGCAGAATGTTTTAAAGTTCAGCACCTGTATCAGTCAAATCGGCTATATAATCGCCAAACAAATGTGGCAGAATGTTTTAAAGTTCAGCACCTGTATCAGTCAAATCGGCTATATAATCGCCAAACAAATGTGGCAGAATGTTTTAAAGTTCAGCACCTGTATCAGTCAAATCGACTATATAATCGCCAAACAAATGTGGCAGAATGTTTTAAAATCGTGGTAGGCTTTCCCTGACTGTAATAATTTATGCATACTATGACGCAATATTTCACTTTATTCTGGCTTGTTTTAGAGGATTATGTTAAGTCTACAAAGGGTCTGTAGGAGTCAAAACTATTTTTATTATTGATTTTGCCTCTTTGGTTGTTAGGGGTTCTACCAAGTTGTATAGAATCGTCTACTTTTAGCAAGAAGAAACTATATAATAACATCATCTTGCAGAATGAGCTAAGAACGCTTTTCATATTGTATTGATTAATAGACTGAAGTATATTAGATTAGATAGACGATTTCTTACACGGATTCAGAAGCTAGCAAACATAGATTGTCACTAAAAGCGCCCGTGAGATATATTTTTCAGGTAATTGGAATATAACCTCATTATTACCCTTTTTGACCCAGATCTGTAGATATATATATATATATATATATACTGTACAACAGTGTATATATATATATATATATAATTATATATATACAGCATATATATATATATATATATATATATATATATATATATATATATATATATACGGTATACACCGGTACATATATATATATATATATATATATACAATATATATATATACCGGTATATATATATATATATTTTTTTCTTCTATCTGATTGAGGGAGGAAAAAGGCAGAACTGCCTATAGCGAGTGACAGGGTCAAAATCAAGGGACGTTCGAGCCAAAATGCCTGGACACACTGAGTTTGAAGCAATTTAAGTCATAGGAAGAGGGAAAGACTGATTCTGGGAGAGAGTTCCAGAGCTCAGCTGTTAAATAGAAGAAAATTTGAAAGTAACGTTTCACTCTTGGGTTGGAGAGTTGCACAGAGTAGGGGTGGGATTATGTTGCAAGACGGGTACCACGTGCCCTACGTAAAGGAGGTGGTATACACTGGGAAAGCTCTGAGGAACACTGATTATTATAGTAGCGATAGAATAGCGTGAGAGATGCAACATTGCGGCAGAGAGAGAGAGATTGCAGAGAGTTGGTGAGTGGACGGGAGTTGATGATACGAAAGGCCTTCCTTTCAACTTTGTCTAGGAGAGAGGTGTGAGAGGAACCTCCCCACACATGTGAACAATACTCAATACAAGGACGCACTATGCCCATGTACAGAGCAAGAAGCTGTGCAGGTGTAAAGAACCCCCAAAGACCGTTGAGCACACCCAGCTTCTGGGAGGCTGCCTTAGCAAGACTGGTAATATGGTCCTTCCAAATGAGAGCAGAAGAAAAAGAGACACCAAGAATATTGAGAGATGATGAAGGATTGATTTTTGTATTGTTGAAGAATAAGGGATAGTCCGCTGGGAGTTCCGGACTGGTAGATAGATGGAGAAATTGGGTTTTGGAAGCATTAAAGGTAACAAGGTTTTCTCTGCCCCAATTGGAGATAGTATTTAGATCAGAATTTAAGTGTTCTATGGCTTCATTACGTTTGTTGTTGAGGGATTGCTGGCTGGGGCGTTCTGAAAAACTAATGGAGTAGTGTAAGGTTGAGTCGTCTGCATATGAATGGATGGGAATTGAGGTACAGTTGAGAAGATAATTTATAAAAATTAGAAAGAGTATAGGAGATAGGACAGAGCCCTGAGGAACACCGGAGTTAATAGGGTGAGGAAGTGAGCGATGGCCATCCACAACCGCAGCTATGGAATGGCCGGAAAGGAAATTAGAGACAAAGGCACAGATGGAGGGATAGAGACCAAAGGTGGGTAGTTTAGAAATTAAAGATTTGTGCCAGACTCTATCGAAGTCTTTCGATATGTCTAGTGCAATAGAAAAAGTCTCACTGAAGTCCCGAAAGGAGGATGACCAAGAGTTAGTAAGGTATGAAAGAAGATCACCAGTAGAGCGACCCTTAAGGAAGCCATACTGGCGATCTGAGAGCAGATTATGAGAAGAGAAATGCTTAAGACATTTGGAAGCAAGAATTGTTAAATAAAGCTTAAGAAATACAATAGATGAGAGCAATTGGACAATAGTTGGAGGGTTGAGAGCGGTCACCCTTCTTTGGGACAGGTGGAATGAGAGCAAACTTCCAGCATGAAGGGAAGACGTTAGAAGATAGACAGAGACGAAAGAGTTTGCCTAGGCAGGGAGTCAGCACGGAAGCACAGTTTTTGAGAACAACAGGAGGAGGGTAGAATGTACATCTTTAGAAGAGATTAGGATATTAGGCATAAGTAAGAGAGAGGAGGGTGGAGAGGGAGGAATAGCACCGGAATCACCCAAGGTGGAGTTTCTAGCAAAAGTTTGAGCGAAGAGTTTAGCTCTGTCAGAGGAAGAAGTGATGGTTGTGCCATCAGAGTGGGAAAGGGGAGGGAAAGACGAGGAAGATAAATTGTTGGAGAGGTTTTTGGCTAGATGCCAGAAAGCTTGGGAAGAACTAGAGTTGGATAGTTCAGTGCATTTATTATTGATGATAGAGTGTTTGGCAAGTCGAAGAACAGATTTGTCTTGATTCCGGGCAGAAACATAGAGAGAATGAGAGTCTTGAGTTTTATATATACAGGGTGTTTTAAAACAACACTGCCAGAGTATGACGACCACATTGATCAAAATATATAATACACATATTTCTATTCTATTTTTACCCAAAATATATTGTAACGGAGATAAATGGTTATTTAGAAATGTAGCAAAACAGGGTTCTGAGCTCAGCACAAAACATATAATACATAATATGAATGATTACCAAGTAAAACAGGTAAAGAGGAGATATCTAATGACCTAATCACATATGAATAATTACAATATCAAAGTAACATAAAATTGGTAATGATATTTTTCAATTAGAAGAAAACTGCTAAGTATTATAATCCAAGTAGCGTAAAAAGATATGCACCATTTGTAACGATGACCAAGAGGTAAAATAATGAATCTCAAGTCTGGGTCAGGTATCCGAACACTGCTATAGGTAATTTAATCGTTCGTGAAACTGTTTGAATGGGAAAAAATTGTTCCTGCGCAATTTACTGTTTCAATACAAATACCTCATTACGTTACTATTATCACAGAGTACTAACAAAATATGTCTATCAGTTTTATGGTTGAAGTTTGACGATTTTACGTATCTGTAGATATACAAGTATACGGTGTTCACTAATGAATATTTAAAATCTTCTAATGGTACCCAAAACAAACAATTTACGTCACTTGGACTTAAGAGTATAAAATAACAAAGGCAGAGACACACCTAAATAACGATAATCCATATTTATGTGATATTATAAGGTAAATAAAATCACTATGACAGAAGAAGATAGCACCATGGCCGAGCAGATGATTAAACACATGAGAAGATTCGTTATGACTTCAAAGCTTCGAAGAAAAACTCGAACTGGGATGGGAGGCAAGAGGTAGGCTATTTGGGGGGGAGGGGGGACACTAGACCGTGTTCGGATTATAGCTCATACCTGGGTGTCACTAATTATTTTACTCTATGCGGTTTAAATCATTAATGATATATTATTTTGCATTTTGTCCTTAGATAATCTTCTTCGTTATTGTATTTACTAATTAGCAGATGAGGTCTGGCAGTGTTGTTTTAAAACACCCTGTATATATATATATATATATGTATATATATATATTAAGGCTTAGAGTAATTTAGTTGCTGCTGGGCCTATGACTTCAGAATACAAATAATTTCTAGTCTTATTGTTTAGTCTTGTTCTGTTCTTGTTTTACGGCAATCTGGTTTAATTTGAACTATCACGTAGTAATTTGTAACTAAATCAGCATTATATATTGCATGGAAACTCGTTATTATGTGTGTTATCTGATTATGTCGAATATAAATAAGAAGAGGTCCTCTGAGTCAAAGTGTATTTATGTCTTAATTTATCCTTTCAATGCAAATGACTTTTCCAGCTTCTCCTTTACTGTAGCCAATCTTCGGTGTCAAGATGGTTAACCCTTTTAGTACACGATGTCGACTCTCTACATACATTTTTGGTTATCATTAGACTATTTTATCAAGTTTTGCAAAGACAAGTGGGAGTCAAGCAGTTAACATAGCTAATATTTATGTCTTTAGCCCATTCAGTATCAGGGACGTCCTCTTTATCATATTCTGGGAACTATTAGACGATTTTAGTAAGCTTAAAAAAGACCTCTAAAAATAATAAGGCTTCAAAATATCTCAACCAGCCCTTTTACCTACCACAAATTTTTTCTAAGTTGCATAATGTCGTCTAAATATAGCTAGAATATAATATAGCACACGTCGCCTGTACTCAAAGGTATAACGCTCAAGGATTTGTCCTAATCTGTCGTGAAATCGACACATATTTGCCAGAATCAAAGTAGAATAACACCTTCTTATATTGAAAGTATTAAGTATAACCCCTTACTCTAGCAACTATATTCCTGTTATATAAAATAATACAGATTACTGTAAATGTATGTAATTTCATAATATCCCAGGAGAGGGCAAGTAAGGCACACTGCCCGTCCAACAGACAGAACACTTGTCAGATTATTGGTCATACTATTGTGACAGATGTATGGTTAGTGTAGTGGAGCACACAGGTGTTGTCATTATTATATAAGTGCACCTGTACAAGGACATTCACTGGCCTTTGTATAATATGGCCATACTTGGGCTCATACCAATAAAGACAATTAATTCTTGACTAATAGACATTTTTCCCAATTAATACTCGTCTTTTGCTGCTTGAAATTATTATAATATACTAATCATTATATTCAAGCAGTAACTTTCGAAATATTAATTATTTCAATTGACAAGTAAATGTAGCCCAAAGCTAAACAAAAGTTGTCGAATATAAGTGAGATTAAATACAATAGACGTCACAATTAAAGGCAATTTGCTTACATTTTCATATGATATTGTTCATACATTATATTTAGGCTTAAATTTGACAGAAACATAATCTTATACAAGATTAGCATTAATTGTATTTGGCTTAATATTTCATAATCAATTACATTTTCTTATACTTGGCGTATTTCTTATACTTGGCGTATTTCTTATACTTGGTGTATTTTCCAACATATTCCAAGCATCATCATCATCTGGTTTAAGAGGAAGCATTTTTTTTCTGGACCCCCTTTTCCGTCATGTTTAGCCCCATTATTTATAACATTTAAGATGTTTGCCCCATTAGTTTGGCGATGTTTAAAACTTTCGTCCCATTTAAGTGTCGATTTGTCCTGGCGAGCAAAAGCGAGCCTGTTATTTAGGAGGAATCGGCCTTCGGCCGAGATATTTTCCTAACAAAAAATTTACAAATTTATCTCGAAGGGTGTTTTTTTTTTTTTTTTTATAATCTTGATAGAGGTCTAGGGAGCAAACTAAAACACGTATATATGCCGGTAATAATAATAATAATAATAAGACAAAAAGTATTTAAATATATATACAAATACGTCCCCTTTAAATAAGCTATTATATATCAAATGTATCAACATACTTGAATAAGCGATATAACATAATATTAAATAACATACTTACTTCACGATGACAAGTTAGTTTACCTTTATTATTTATGAGATGACGTCCTCTTGCTTTACTCTAGCTAGCGGCAGATCATTTTAATAATCTTCGAAATATTTCCATCATCAATCCTCACTTCAAGAAATCATACCTAAGCTGAGAAAATTGACAATAATTGATAATAATATATATACAAATGATAGTGTCTGATACAGGTCAATAAATATCCCTCTAAGATTAACTCTTTCACTATCAGGACGCTTTTCTGTATTGTTTCCTACCCAACGTTAGATTAATTTCTGCTGTTGAGGAAGGCCTTTTATCATTAAGTAGTAAACCCATTCAGTTCCAAGGACGTCCTTTTCAACATATTCTGGCAACTATTAGATGATTATATTCAGCTTACGAAGGACCTCTAGCAGTAATAAGGCTTCAAACTATCTCAACCAACCCTTTCAACTACCATAGATCCTTCCTAAGCTGCATAATATCGTCAAAATATGGTCTTTCCAAGAAAAATTAGAAGGAAAAGATGCACCGAGAATATTCCGAGAAAATAAAATGTTAATTTGTCTTGGTTGAAGACTAAGTGATAATCTTGTGGAAGGTTGTGACGAAAAGACAGATGGAAAAATTGAGTTTTGGAAGCATTGAAAGTAACAAGGTTTTCTCTGTCCCAATCAGAAACAGAAGAAAACTCAAACGGCCAGAAAGGAAATTAGAGATAAAGGCACATATTGGGGGATAGAAACCGAATGAAGGTAACTTAGAAATTAGAGATGGTGCTAGACTTTATTGAAGGCCTTCGATATGTCTAGTGCAATATAAAAGGTCTCACCGATAACAATACTTCATTGTGCATAATTTATGGGAAATAAGATTACAATTTCTTTTATATTAACCACAGAATACTCATAAACGCAAGTCAAAGTACAACATTACACTAACCTTTATCATGTTTACAGTAATAAGCTGAATATACTACTACTACTACTACTACTACTACTACTACTAATAATAATAATATATATACAGTATATATATATATATATATATATATATATATATATATATATATATATATATATATACTACAGTATATATATGGGTGCGGCTGGTCACCTACGGACACCTGTACACACACACGGTCTTGGTGGAACAACTGTCGCTTGCCCTGTGGTTTAAAGGGGATCAATATTGGCCTAATGAACATCTGTTTTACGGTGTACATGAACATATGTGGTTAGGGGAAGGGGAAGAGTAGGTGAGAATTACAAGACATAATTAATATCATTAAACGCTTGCGGCCCATTTCAGGGAGACACTAATTGAATAAAGTTGTATAATGTAGTACTCTAATTGCAAACTAGTATCTGCTGTGTTCTTTAACCCCTTATTTACCGGTGCCGTCCTTTTAATTTTCTTCTAGCTATATTTAGACGATTTTGTGCAGGTTAAGAAGGATCTGTGGTAGTTAAAGGGGCTAAATGAGAAATTTTGAAGCCTGTTAATTGCTGGAGGCCCATCTAAATCTGAAAACAATTCGTCTAATAGTTGCCAGAATAAAGTTTACCCAGTACAGAAAGGGTTAACTGTTATACTGAAGAACCATTTACAACGTCTGAGTAAAGTTTGTTCCAAGTAGAGCTGACTTTATATGTGAAAAGTATCTATATACAGTCACTAATGCAACATCTCTTCTGCTCCAACCGTGATTGTGTGCTGTATTCGTATTGGGGACAAGCATTTTGATAGTATTATTCACGATGTCAAACTCATTTAGTATTTTAAGGGGAGATGGGCCGTTTTTTTTTTTATGTATTAATTCATTTATTCCTATATTTCTTAGTTTCCTCGGTAGACCTCCATCAAGCTTAGAAAAACACCCTCTAGACCCCCCTTCAAGATAAATGTGTACATTTTTCGGTAGAAAAATGTCCCGGCCGAAAGCCGGTACCTCTTAAAATATCAGGCTTGCTATCGCTCGCCAGGAAAAAAATCGACCTAAATGGCACGAAAGATCGTAAACTTGACAACGAAATGGGGCGAAAGATGTTAAAATCACCAAATTAATGGGCCGAAAGTCTTATACTCTCAAAACAAATGGGGCTTAACACGAGGGAGAAAGGGGACCCGAAAAACTACCCATCTCCCCTTAAAGAACCCAATTAATTGATCTCGTAGTCTACGTCTTTCCAACTTAAAGGGGAGGTAGTCGCTTTTTTCGGACCCCCTTCTCCCTCATGTTTAGCATATTTGTTTTGAGATTATAAGACGTTCGTTCCATTAGTTTGGCGATTTTTGAGACGTTTTGCCCCGTTTCTTTGTCAATATTAAACACTTTCGTGGTATTTAGGTGTCGATTTTTTTTTGGCGAGTGAAAACGAGCCTGCAATTTTAGGAGGAATCGGCCTTCGGCCGAGAAATTTATCTACCGAAAAATGTACACATTTATCTTGAGAAGGGGTCTAGGGGATGTTTTTCTAAGTTCGAGGTAGGCATAGCGAGGAAACTAAAAACATTTAAGAATACATTAATTAATAGACCCCCCCCAAAACAAAAAACAAGCCCTACCCCCTTAAAAAGCCTGAGAGCTTAATTACACCGGTCCTCATACCTCATCCTCCTAATTGATATAATAGGTGCGGGATTATCTATAGGCTAGGCGCTCTATATCTCTACAGACTTATGGAGAGAGAGAGAGAGAGAGAGAGAGAGAGAGAGAGAGAGAGAGAGAGAGAGAGAGAGAGAGAGAGAGAGAGAGAGAGAGAGAGAGAGATAACATAAATTATATCCCTTCAACCTAAACACTGACAATATAAACTACACCGCCGTTTTTCAGTTTATCAAAAGTGTGGCACCAATTTCTTCGGTTAATTAAGTGATGAAGCCTATAAATAAACCAATAAGTGGAATACATGACTGATTTGTGTACTGCAATGGAGTGCTGAAATGTAGTGGGGGGGGGGGGGCTGGAGGGGTTGGAGAGTAGATGTTATACGTTTAAGGGGGTAGTGGTCTTTTGGGGGCTATTCATTTATTTATTCCTATATTTTTTAGTTTCTTCGCTAGACCTCCATCAAGCTTAAAAAAACACCCCCTAGACCCCCTTTCAAGATTATTGTGTACATTTTTCGATAGAAAAATGTCCCGGCCGAAGGCCGGTTCCTCTTATATTTACAGGCTCGCTATCGCTCGCAAGGAAACAAATCGATATCTAAATGACACGAAAGTTCTTGAAATTGACAATGAAATGGGGCGAAAGGTCTTAAAATCGACAAACTAATGGAGGGAATGTCTTACAATCTCAACACTAATATGCTAAAGATGAGGGAGAAGGAGGTCCAGAAAAAGCGAGTAGTAAGCCCTTAACACTATCTGATCTGACGTGTTGGGGTTATTATGATATTATGTTGTTATTATTATTGTTATATTGCTTGTTTTTGCCGTTATCGAGCAAGGTATTTAAGTTTGACTCCTTTGATGGAGGTCTAGGGAGGAAACTAGAAAAATAAATTGTATATTAAACAAAAATCGACCAAAATGTGAACCATCCCCCCATAATTTAGGTCCCATGGTATATATTGAACGCTTAACCTTTTCTGTATAATAATGACGCACTCTCATTATATTACAACAAGCATTAGACGGTTATATGTATTTTAAGAAGGATATATGGAAGTCAGAGGGTTCATTTTATGTATTTTAAGAAGGATATATGGAAGTCAGAGGGTTCATTTTATGTATTTTAAGAAGGATATATGGAAGTCAGAGGGTTCATTTTATGTTTATACCCTTTTAATTGTAACTGGTCCTTCCTAAGCTGCAAAATCTCTGCTAAGGATCATCAGAATATACTTGAAATACATGCTTTGTTACTTAACCCATTCAGTAACGGTGACGTCCTTTTCATCATATGCTGGCAACTATTAGACGATTTTATTCAGCTTAAAATATGCCTCCAGCGTTAACAGGCTTCGAACTATCTTACTTAACCGTTTTTACCACCACAGATTCATATTAATATGCACAAAATCATCTAAATACAGTTAGAATAAATAAAAAAAGACGTCGCTGGTACAGCAGGGGTTAAATGGTCAAAGAATATTGTATATGCTAAACAATATATATTTACTTTTGGGGAAGCTCTTCGCAAATGATTACATTTCTCCTTGTCCCATAGGAACGTCCAAAACAGTATTAAAGTCTTCGGGAATCTAGCTGAACATTTGAAACACGGTTTTTGCTGTTACAAAATTGTCTTTACCATTCACTACGCTACTCTCGGAAGCGGTAAGATTAGCCATTGCACATTATTATGTTAACACCCACAGACTCTGTCTACACTCTAGAAACCAACAATTAAATGATTTCTCGCAGTCTTTATTCTATCTGTCGACTAAACAAATACACTCTGGAACGCTCTTCCTCAGTTCATCTCTCTATCCTCTTACGAGTCTTAAACTCCGTAGAGGTCCGTGTGTCTGGACAGTTTGACTATAACGTACCTTATATTTGGCGCTTTATCACTCTCTGGATTTGAAGGGATTTCGCTACAGGCAGCTGTTGCCTCCTTCTTACACATAGAACAAGCATAAATTATGAAAATGTCAATAATAGACGGAATTTAATGAAAGCCTGTGTCAAGATATACTGAAAGAGTTAAATATTGTGAATTCAAGTGAAACTAAAATTATATGTATTATATGTATATTATATGTATTATATGTATATTATATGTATTATATGTATATTATATGTATTATATGTATATTATATGTATTATATGTATATTATATGTATTATATGTATATTATTATGTATTATATGTATATTATATGTATTATATGTATATTATATGTATTATATGTATATTATATGTATTATATGTATATTATATGTATTACTGTACCTGTATATGTATACACGTTATAATGTGTAAGTTTTTAATTTGTGTGTACCAAGAGGAACATATAAACCAATCATATCTCATAGATGTGTATAATTTATGTTTGAGTTGATCTCACAATGTTAACAGTGCAATGGTGATATTTGGGGTATATCATTAATGTGTTTGTCTCTCCACAGCGGGTTCGGTACCAGCCACCCTCCGTGACCTGTATGCCCGGAGCGGCCTTACTACCTCCCCCCCTACAGCGCCACCTTCAGCCACCACCACCACCCCCCCTTCTCCCTCACCCCTGGACCTGACCCGCTACTCCCTACCCTCCCTCCGACAGTACGAGTTGGCCCAGCAGATGGTCTCACAGCAGGGAGCCGTCACCAAGTTGCTAGGTAGGGGCAGCCTTAAATATTATTCAGTCGGGGACAACAATTTTGTTTGTCTAGTAATTCATATATTCCTTTATTTCTTAGTTTCCTTGCTAGACCCCAATCAAGCTTATAAAAAACACCCCCTAGACCCCTCTTCAAGATAAATCTGTACATTTTGAGGCAGAAAAATGTCCCGGCCGAAGGGCGGTTTCTCTTAAAATTTCAGACTCGTTAATGCTTGCCAGGAAAAAATCGACACCCAAATGGCACGAAAGATCTTAAAATTGACAATGAAATGGGACGAAAGGTGTTAAAATCACTAAACTAATGAGCCTAACGTCTTATAATCTCAAAACAAATGGGGCTTAACACGAGGGAGAAAGGGGACCAGACAAACGACCAATCTCCCCTTAAAGAAATTTTCTTGGAAATAATACATTGGCAAATTATAAGCTGTTTCTGTAGCTTCACATATATAACTACTGGAAATTACTATAGTCTGATTATTTTCAACTGGCGGTAAATTGCAAAGCTCCCATCAATATTTATCCGTTATTTTGAAGATTTTGTAGTGAAATATGGTGCTAAATATATACACTTGGCCTTACTATGATGCTGTGGCATAGTAGTTTCAGATTTTTCCATTAAGTATCGAGAAATGAGCTGCTAAGGAATTCAATTTACCGTCAGATGAAATGAAACAGAGTATAGTATTATTCAGCCGTGGACAACAATCTATGCACATTTTCTTGGAAACACTAGATTGGCAAATTATTTTTCTAAGCTGTTTCTGTAGCTACAAAAATCGAACTACTGGGCATCACTATATAGTTAATGATCACCGTCTGAAGATGCTCAAGTAATCATAACCGCTACTTTATACAAAAAGTTAGGCACACAAAAATGTATCCAGGAATGCCTCACACATAGACGATGACGTACATGAAACACACGCACAAATTCAATCACAAATATTGCCAATCATGCACACGCATGCACACACGTGCGCACACGTGTATATACAGTAGTCAAACTATGTTTTTACTGAGGTGCTTATTTATTCTTTTTACCTTCAGAGTTTCTATTCTAGATATGTTTGATGAAACCTGACGATATAATATAGAGGAAAATACATACTTTTCAATCTTAGCATTACATCTTATTGTGCCTTGGTAACACCTTCAGATAATCCCTAAGCTAAGTAAAATATTATAAATAACCTCAAATTAATGAGAGTTATGGTGTAGCCTAGAATTATTTCTAGGATGCACCAAAAAAAAAAAAAAAAAAAAAAAAAAAAAATACTGTTCTGGTTTACAGTAGAGTCGTGTTTGGGAGTATTGTCGCGGCGCCTAGCGGCTCTTATTACCTTAACTTAAGCTAACCTAGACAAATATATCATAATCAAACCTACTTAGCGGTGCAAGGTGCGATATTACTCACTATATCCATCCACGCCAACCATAATAACTTATAATTCACCCGAATTATACTCATAATTACTCATATTACTTGCCCACATCACTCACTATCCACCCACACCACATTATGACCAATATAATCCACCAGCACCATTCACGATCTCTCGTCCTCCACTCACACTACCCAACAGCTATCTCTCTCCTTCAGCGGACAAACCTATTTCATTTTCTATTCCTGCTCTACCCCCGGACAGAAACTTAGAGCCAATAAATTCAATCGTTCAACACAATGAAGCCAGGAAGTATTATTGCAGATTGCGACTCATTCGTTGTCATATGTTCATAGAATTACGGCATCTGGTTGTCTTCCCTGGCTCTTTGTAGCTTCAGCATCTGGAGGCCACATCGACACTCTCTCGCTGGCTACTGCTTACTAAGCAAGCACAAAGCGTATTTATCCCCTGATTATGTAGGTCCCTGATAAGGATCATCCCCGGGTAGGTGATAATATTATTGTGGTCCTAGGTTCGCTATGCAGTATAATCCACACCTATAACAATACAACAAAACTTAAATTTATCTTTAAATCAAGTAATGCCACTTGAGAAAAAACTCATACAAACTACCCGGGATTCGAACCCTGGACTATCTCTTAAACTATCTCTACTTACAGGTTCGTTACGGCCTCCTGGGATGATCGGCGGGTCGAAGCCTAAAGTAGCGACTCCTCAGGTGGTGAACAAGATTGAACAGTACAAGCGGGAGAACCCAACCATCTTCGCCTGGGAGATCCGGGAGAAACTTATTTCAGATTCTGTCTGTACCAACTCCACCGCTCCTTCAGTATCATCCATCAACAGAATCCTTAGGTAGGTGTGTGTGTGTGTGTGTGTGTGACTGTGTGTGTGTGTGTGTGTGTGTGACTGTGTGTGTGTGTGTGTGACTGTGTGTGTGTATGTGTGACTGTGTGTGTGTGTGTGAGACTGTATGTGTGTGTGACTGTGTGTGTGTGTGTGTGTGTGACTGTGTGTGTGTGTGTGACTGTGTGTGTGTGTGTGTGACTGTGTGTGTGTGTGTGTGACTGTGTGTGTGTGTGTGTGTGTGAGACTGTATGTGTGTGTGACTGTGTGTGTGTATGTGTGTGTCTGTGTGACTGTGTATGTGTGTGTGTGTGTGTGTTAATTGTGATAATATTTATACACAATAATTGTCGGTTTATTGTTTACTTGCAGTCGTGAGGCTGAAAATCTACAGAGTATTTCTTAACCTAGAGTAGGTACAGTACAATGCTTATTCTACCTTAACTACGAGGTTATATGCGACCTTTGGCACCGTGAGGTGCCAAGTTCCCACCATAGTACATACACATATGCACTAATGATTAATATGTGTAGGCTAATACTAGCTGATAGTTGAGCAGCTTGGCTAGGGAGGGACTACGATCAAGCCTCTCCATTGAGATAGCCGAAAAAACCCTTTAGGATTCTGAGAGAATCGAACCCTCGACCTCGCGGTCGAGGGTTAGACCACTCGGCTAACCCGTGTTTGTGTGTGTATATGTGTGGGTGTTGGTGAGTGTGGGGTTGTGTTTTATGTGTCCTTTCATATCATATGACTCGAGTGTTTTAGTAAATACTTTCCATGTAATCTACTGTAATTTCTACTAAATAATTTGTGTTTGTTACTTTAAATCTTGTTGATATACGTATAGTCTATATAACTTAGGCATGTACTGTCACTTGTACACAAATTACTTTTTAAGAAAAATGTTTCGTAACCCTGTTATAATTAACTCAAGTACACTTACAGTATGTATACTGATAATTGCTAGACCAATTTTGTATATTTGTTAAACAAGTATATATAATCTCGAGCTAAAGATCTGCGCAAACTAACGTCCAAAGTTTGTGGTTGAGTCAAGAAATCCACATTAAATGCTACCTTATCCAACATATTACTTCTATGTGAAGCCTTTTATATTACATCCTTTGAGTGTTTTCTGCATGTACTGTAAGTACCGGTATCCTATTTAAAAATCTATCAAACTCAATATTCTTACTTATGAATATATTTTAGTTTTACTTTTTATGATCCATTAAGAAAGAAAGCTAAAGACAATATATTATTTATGTGTGTAGCAGTCGCATGTTTACAAACACACTTCATCATCACTTTACTTAATGAACACATTTAACTAGACACTTGCAACAAAAAACCAATACACTGACAACAAATACAAGGCACAATCACAAGCAACATAGTAGACACAGACAAAGGTACGTACTTATACCCTACATAATTATATACGATCAATAAAAAAACAGCCACAACTTATAACATCATATGTATCAAGAAGGCAAAGACATATTTATATATTTATCATTCCCCGCAGCATCCAAGACTTAGAATAAATTTCCATCTCATATGGCTACATAATTTTTAATCTATCAGTTTTTCTCCCAATCCTAATCCTCATCTTTCCCATTAATATATAATTCTCCGCATAAGCCAAGATTATCATGCTGTCTATGTGTAGCTCTCCGCGGACCCCCAAACATGACATCGTATTTTATTAATTTCATTCCCAACACCAAACACCTCCCAATTGAATTAATGAAAGCATGTGATCGTCCCGGGATTCGAACCTGGGTCATCACATACCGATATTATACACTCTAATCATTACACCATCAAGACATTTATAAGAAAAGTTGTTCCTCTTTTGTTAGTGTGCTTTATAGCTGACCGTCCTCCCTCAGGAACTGTGCAGACTTTGATGTATGTTTGCTTGCATGCAGGATGTTATATTGTGTAATTTAGGAAAAACATTGCATTGCGTATGGCCACCCTCATTAAGGGGAGTAAGGCGTCTGGCAATAGATAGATTACATCGAATATACAGTTTTATCAGAAATAGAACTTGAAGAGCTCACTGTGGACAAGGATGATGTGTCTTTCCGTAATGTATGTTGTACAACTTCCCTTCCCTCCTCAGGAACCGTGCCGCGGAGAGAGCCGCTGCCGACTTTGCCCGGGCAGCTGGCTATGGCTTCTATAATCCTTACGCCTTCCCTTGGGCCAACCCCGCCCTCCTGTCCCCCCTCGCTGCCGCCTCCCTACCGCTACAACAGGCCGCTAATGCCGCAGCCGCCGCCGCAGCTGACCACGCAGCCAACATTGCCGCCAGAGACACCAACACCACTAACACATCCACGGGCTCCGGTAGTCTGTCTGATGGTGAAGGTGAGGAGCCCATTTGGGGGAATAAGATGGTTTGTTTTTTTAACTTGGCGGAAAATGTAATTCGTCTGCAGCTAATTTCTGGATACTTAATGGAAACAATGAAATTACTACGTCTCTGCATTATGGTAATCAACATTAATGCCAAGTGTTCATAAACAGCAAAATAAATCTATATTTCTTACAAAATCCTTGTAATAGGTGAGTAATTAAGATAATATACCGTCAACTAAGACAACACAGACTATAGACATAGGGAGTGGATAAGACAACACAGACTATAGACATAGGGAGTGGATAAGACAACACAGACTATAGACATAGGGAGTGGATAAGACAACACAGACTATAGACATAGGGAGTGGATAAGACAACACAGACTATAGACATAGGGAGTGGATAAGACAACACAGACTATAGACATAGGGAGTGGATAAGACAACACAGACTATAGACATAGGGAGTGGATAAGACAACACAGACTATAGACATAGGGGAGTGGATAAGACAACACAGACTATAGACATAGGGAGTGGATAAGACAACACAGACTATAGACATAGGGGAGTGGATAAGACAACACAGACTATAGACATAGGGAGTGGATAAGACAACACAGACTATAGACATAGGGAGTGGATAAGACAACACAGACTATAGACATAGGGGAGTGGATAAGACAACACAGACTATAGACATAGGGAGTGGATAAGACAACACAGACTATAGACATAGGGGAGTGGATAAGACAACACAGACTATAGACATAGGGAGTGGATAAGACAACACAGACTATAGACATAGGGAGTGGATAGACAACACAGACTATAGACATAGGGAGTGGATAAGACAACACAGACTATAGACATAGGGAGTGGATAAGACAACACAGACTATAGACATAGGGAGTGGATAAGACAACACAGACTATAGACATAGGGGAGTGGATAAGACAACACAGACTATAGACATAGGGAGTGGATAAGACAACACAGACTATAGACATAGGGAGTGGATAAGACAACACAGACTATAGACATAGGGGAGTGGATAAGACAACACAGACTATAGACATAGGGAGTGGATAAAAGCTTTCGTCTTTAACCTCTTCAGGATGGTCATGCCATTGTTCTGGCATGTTGGCTACCATTAAGGGGAGATCGACCGTCTTTCGGGACCCCCCTCTCCCTCATGTTTAGCCCCATTAGTTTTGAGATTCTAAGACGTTCGTTCCATTACTTTAGCGATTTTCAGACCTTTCACCCCATTCCTTGTCAATATTAACACTTTTCGCACCATTTAGGTGTCAATTTTTTCCTGGCGAGCGATAGCGAGCCTGTAGTCTAAAAAGAAATCGGCCTTCGGCCGGGACATTTTCTACCGAAACATTTACAAATTCATCTTGAAAGGGGGTCTAATTTTTGTTTTTTAATGTTTGATGGAGGCTTAGGGAGGAAACTAGAAAACTAATACATACTGAAAAAACGACCAAAAAATTAACCATCCCCCTTCAAGCGATTTTACTCAATTTACGATAGGAAATCATATACTCAAAGGACAACAACTCATATACTCAAAGGACAACAAATCATATACTCAAAGGACAACAAATCATATACTCAAAGGACAACAAATCATATACTCAAAGGACAACAAATCATATACTCAAAGGACAACAACTCATATACTCAAAGGACAACAAATCATATACTCAAAGGACAACAACTCATATACTCAAAGGACAACAACTCATATACTCAAAGGACAACAAATCATATACTCAAAGGACAACAACTCATATACTCAAAGGACAACAAATCATATACTCAAAGGACAACAACTCATATACTCAAAGGACAACAAATCATATACTCAAAGGACAACAACTCATATACTCAAAGGACAACAAATCATATACTCAAAGGACAACAAATCATATACTCAAAGGACAACAAATCTACTAAAATTTCCTGTCCAACAATTCTTTGTTTTCTTTTAATCTGGCTAAAACTAGATGTATTTATTAGGGGGAGATGGGTCGTTTTTATTTGCTCATTTATGTATATTTTTATTATTTTATTAGTTTCCTCGCTAGACCTCCATCAAGCTTAAGAAGACACCCGCCCAAGACCCTCCTTCAAGATAAATTTTTACATTTATCGATAGAAAAATGTCCCGGACGAAGGCCGGTTTCTCTTAAATCACAGGCTCGCTTTAGCTCGCCAGGAAAAAATTGATACCAAAATTACACGAACAGTCTTAATATTGACAAAGAAATAGGGCAAACTGTCTTAAAATCGATACCAAACTTACACGAACAGTCTTATCATTGGCAAAGAAATAGGGGAAACTGTCTTAAAATCTCCAAACTAATGTAACAAACGTCAACAAATCTGAAAACTAATGGGCTAAACAAGAGGAAGAAGGGGGACCAGAAAAACGGCCCATGTCCCCTTAAGCCAAAAGTGGCCTTCTGTAGCTGAAAGAAAGATTATAACACAAGCACGCATTAGCTTTCCTGAGTTTAATTTGCATTATAAGGAATATAAGCTTCTCATTGCGAACACGCTTTTTGTCTCGTATGTCAGCTAATGCTAAACTATTCTATTCGCACTAAAATTGATCTCTTGTAGTCACAGATTGAAAATCATACAAGACTAGCCCTTTAATTTGTCTTTGTAGTCAACTTCAGTTAAGGGGGGTAGTTGTTGTTGTTGTTGTTCCCTAAGCTGCCTGGCCGAACAGCCCCGAGTCCCTGAGAAAGGCCATGGCCACGATCGGGCTTTCCCACAGAGCTCTCATTGAGTGTAGATTGTGTTGTTGGCGTAAGTGGTTGTGTGAAATGCAGTCTTCTATGATGTGGTTAATGGTATGGGGTGCTGTGTTACATCCCGGGCAGGCGTCGACAACGGAGTCTTCCAGTCTCTTCTGATAGCTCAGGAGAGCTGGATGGTGTCCGCATCTCAGCCTGGCCAGGTGGACTCTGTCCTCGCGAGGAAGGGAGGATTCGGAAGGATGGATTTCGGGAGGTCGTGCATGCAGCTGCGTGTTGTCTGTGAGTGAGTGGATGGATCGGTGAGAGATATGAGTATGGATGTGCTTCTGGAAGTTGGTTCGGGGTGGGCAGGGAGGGAGAGAGGACAATAATTGTGTGTGATACCGTGTGCTGGGTGTTGTTTTGATATTTCTTGGTGTCTGTGGGTGTGTTGCCATGTAGTTTAGTGGGTGGTCTTGGTTCGTGGAGGCTGCTGCCAGGAATTGAGTGCCTCTCATGTCCAGATGGTCTTTGACTTTGAGGATTTTGGTTTCTTGATGTAAGTGATCTGTGGGTGCAGTAGCTGTGCAGCCTGTAATGATCTTCAGGGCTTTGTTTTGAATAGTCTGTAAGGTCTTATGATGTGTTTCAGCTAGGTTAGAAGCCCAGGCTGGGCTTGCGTATTCCATCACTGATCTTATGTATTGTTTATATACTGTGGTGGTAGTTTCTTTGTTGTGTCCAAATTTTGTGTGAGCAAGTGACCTGAGGGCGTTAAGTCTGGGTGTCAGTTTCTTTTTAATGTTTGTGGTGTGCTGTTTGAATGTCATATGAGTATCATATGTTACTCCTAGGATTTTGGGTGTGTGTGTATGTGTTAGGGGTGTGTTGTTTATGGTGAGTTGAGGGATGTATTCGTGTTCTCCTGTCCAACTTGTGAGCAGGGTTGCGGTGGATTTGGCTGGGGCTAGATTAAGTCTGTTTGTAGTGCACCAGCCATGTAGTGTGTTGAGATAGGGTTGAAGGAGATCTGTTGCTCTTTTTGGGTCATGGTGTGTGCATGTGAGTGTTATGTCATCTGCATAGGAGGCTAAGTTTATTTGGGGCGTATTGGGTGTAGTTATATCGTGCATGTACAGATTGAAGAGTGCGGGCGATAGGACGGATCCTTGTGGGACTCCGTTTGGAAAGTTTCTGATTTTAGATGACTGACCGGCAAAAGATACGTGTGCACATCTGCCTGCTAGGAAGTTGGCCAGCCACCTTTTTGTGTTGTTGTGCATGTTTGTGTTGTAGATTTTGTTTGTTAGGTTGTGGCGGGGGATGGCATCGAAGGCTTTACTAATGTCGAGTGTGGCTAATAGTGATCTGTGTGGTGGTCTAGCTGAGTTGATGCCGTCGAAAGCTCTTTGTGTAAGGTCTGTGAGAAGAGTGTTTGTGGAGTGCAGTGGCCTAAAGCCATGTTGTGTTGGAGCTAGGGGTAGGTCAGGTGTAATTAGTTGTAATACTAGGCGTTCCATGACTTTGGAGGGGGAGCAAAGGAGTGTGATGGGGCGGTGCGAGGAGGGTAGCGTGGGGTCTTTGTTGGGTTTGGGGAATGTGATGATGATACCATGCTTCCAAATGTCTGGTATTGTGTTGTGTGAATAGCTGTAGTTTGATATGTTAGTGAGTGCTTGCATGTCTTGTGGTCCCAGGTGTCTGAGGTGTATGTTGCTTATGTTGTCTAGGCCACAGGCGGGTGAGTGCTTGAGATTGTTGATGATATGCTTTGTCTGGTGATTGGTGAAGGGTGTATAGTCAGGGTCTGTGGGGAATTGTCTCTTACGTCGGATGACACGTCGGTCGTCTTTGTGAGGTTTTAGGTGGCTGACATGTGAGAAGTGATTGATGAGAGTGTTTGCTTGTTGTTTACATGAAGGAGTAGAGTCTGTTGTTGTGATTGCAGCATGTGATTGTGTTGTGTTGCTGTTGGAAAGTGTGATGCTGTTTAGTGTTTTGTAGAGTTTTTTGGGGTTTGTTTTGTGATCAAGTGTTTGTAGGAAGTTATTCCAATTTAGTTTTTGTTGTTCTTGTATTTTGTTGTTAGTTTGGGTGTTGAGTGCTTGAATTTGTTGTGTGATGTCTTGTGTGTGGGGTGCTGGGGAGTGTTTCAGTATGTCGCGTTGTCTGATGAGGTTTTGAATTTCTGGTGTGAAGTTGGGGTTGTGTCTTTTTCTGTTACCTCTTGGAATGTGTTTCTTGTCAGCGTTTTGGATAGTTTTATTGAGTATGTGTACAGCATTGTTGATGTTAGTGATGGGTGTACTGTTTATAGTTGTGAAGTGTTGTTCTGTCTCATTTGTGAATGCTTCCCAGTTAGCTCTTTTATAATTGGTGTATGTGTGTTTGTGGCTAGCTGGGGTGAGTCTGGTTTTGGTGGTGATAATGATCGGGAGGTGGTCAGAGCCTAAGGTTCTGACCACCCTCCAGGATGTTGTGGGGGCGAGTTCTGGGGAGCAAAAGGTGATGTCTGGAGATGATGGGTTATAGAGGGCTTGGTGAGGAATATGGGTATGTTGATGGATGTCGTTAAGGATGATGAGGTTATCGGTTTGGTTTTGTAGTACCAGCCCTCTGTCTGTGTCGGGGTTGCCGATAGTAATTGTTTTTTGGTGTATATATTTATCTAATATTTTAGATTTGAGTTTCCTCGCTGGACCTCCATCAAGCTTAAAAAAAAAAAACACCCCTTAGACCCCCTTTCAAGATAAATTTGTACATTTATCGGTAGAGAAATGTCCCGGCCGAAGGTCGATTCCTTCTAAAATTAAAGGTTCGCTATCGTTCGCCAGGAAAAAATCGACACCTAAATGGTACGAAAGGTCTTAATATTGACAAAAATGAAAGAAAAAGTCTCAAAATCGCCAAACTAACGGAAAGAACGTCTTAAAATCTCAAAAACTAATGGGGCTAAACATGAGGAAGAAGGGGGACCAGAAAAACGACCCCCCCCCCCCCTTAAGCAGTTATTGAATATGGGGGAATACTTTAAACTATAGCAAGGAGGACAGCACCACCTTTTACTCTTTAATACTTTAAACAATAGCAAGGAGGACAGCACCACCTTTTACTCTTTAATACTTTAAACAATAGCAAGGAGGACAGCACCACCTTTTACTCTTTAATACTTTAAACAATAGCAAGGAGGACAGCACCACCTTTTACTCTTTAATACTTTAAACATAGCAAGGAGGACAGCACCACCTTTTACTCTTTAATACTTTAAACAATAGCAAGGAGGACAGCACCACCTTTTACTCTTTAATACTTTAAACAATAGCAAGGAGGACAGCACCACCTTTTACTCTTTAATACTTTAAACAATAGCAAGGAGGACAGCACCACCTTCTACTCTTCTACTTTGCTCTTTCTTTATAATAGCAAGGAGGACAGCACCACCTTCTACTCTTCTACTTTGCTCTTTCTTTATAATAGCAAGGAGGACAGCACCACCTTTTACTCTTCTACTTTGCTCTTTCTTTATAATAGCAAGGAGGACAGTACCACCTTCTACTCTTCTACTTTGCTCTTTCTTTATAATAGCAAGGAGGACAGCACCACCTTCTACTCTTCTACTTTGATCTTTCTTTATAATAGCAAGGAGGACAGCACCACCTTTTACTCTTCTACTTTGCTCTTTCTTTATAATAGCAAGGAGGACAGCACCACCTTCTACTCTTCTACTTTGCTCTTTCTTTATAATAGCAAGGAGGACAACACCACCTTCTACTCTTCTACTTTGCTCTTTCTTTATAATAGCAAGGAGGACAGCACCACCTTCTACTCTTCTACTTTGCTCTTTCTTTATAATAGCAAGGAGGACAGCACCACCTTTTACTCTTCTACTTTGCTCTTTCTTTATAATAGCAAGGAGGACAGTACCACCTTCTACTCTTCTACTTTGCTCTTTCTTTATAATAGCAAGGAGGACAGCACCACCTTTTACTCTTCTACTTTGCTCTTTCTTTATAATAGCAAGGAGGACAGCACCACCTTTTACTCTTCTACTTTGCTGTTTCTTTATAATAGCAAGGAGGACAGCACCACCTTTTACTCTTCTACTTTGCTCTTTCTTTATAATAGCAAGGAGGACAGCACCACCTTTTACTCTTCTACTTTGCTCTTTCTTTATAATAGCAAGGAGGACAGCACCACCTTTTACTCTTTAATACTTTATAATAGCAAGGAGGACAGCACCACCTTTTACTCTTTAATACTTTATAATAGCAAGGAGGACAGCACCACCTTTTACTCTTTAATACTTTATAATAGCAAGGAGGACAGCGCCACCTTTTACTCTTCTACTTTGCTCTTTATTTCCTCCTTTCCTTCTCTCTAATTCTGAAGAGACCTCTCACCTCCCCAACCTGTGTATCCCCCCTCAACTTTAACTTTAGCTTTAAGGGGGTCCACCTCGTTTTTTTCTCTCTCCCTCTCTCTCTGGGTTGTATCCAATCGGCCCCATCCAGCCTACTGTAAGATGTTTATCCCCATCCAGGTGTCGATATTTTCCTGGTGAGCGGTAGGGAGCCAGCATATTTTTTATAATGTTTTTGTCAGCAGGTTAAATTTTTACATTTTTCGATAGAAAAATGTCTCCGGTGAAGCCCGATTTCTCCATACAATGCTGGCTCGCTTTCGCTCGTCAGGAATAAATCGTCACCTGGATGGGGATAAACTTCTTAAAACAGTAGGCTGAATGGGGCCGAATGGATACAAGCCAGAGAAAGAGAGAAAAGGAGAGAAAATAGCAGGTTTAGTGTAGGCCACACCCTCGCCCCCCAAATTCTAAAAAAACACCAAACTCCCCTTAATTTTATGATATTGATTTTGTTTTGTTATTCTATTAGTTTGTAGTAGTTATTCTCTTTATTCTATTAGTTTGTAGTAGTTATTCTCTTTATTCTATTAGTTTGTAGTATTTATTCTCTTTATTCTATTAGTTTGTAGTAGTTATTCTCTTTATTCTATTAGTTTGTAGTAGTTATTCTCTTTATTCTATTAGTTTGTAGTAGTTATTCTCTTTATTCTATTAGTTTGTAGTAGTTATTCTCTTTATTCTATTAGTTTGTAGTAGTTATTCTCTTTATTCTATTAGTTTGTAGTAGTTATTCTCTTTATTCTATTAGTTTGTAGTAGTTATTCTCTTTATTCTATTAGTTTGTAGTAGTTATTCTCTTTATTCTATTAGTTTGTAGTAGTTATTCTCTTTATTCTATTAGTTTGTAGTAGTTATTCTCTTTATTCTATTAGTTTGTAGTAGTTATTCTCTTTATTCTATTAGTTTGTAGTAGTTATTCTCTTTATTCTATTAATTTGTAGTAGTTATTCTCTTTATTCTATTAGTTTGTAGTAGTTATTCTCTTTATTCTATTAGTTTGTAGTAGTTATTCTCTTTATTCTATTAGTTTGTAGTAGTTATTCTCTTTATTCTATTAGTTTGTAGTAGTTATTCTCTTTATTCTATTAGTTTGTAGTAGTTATTCTCTTTATTCTATTAGTTTGTAGTAGTTATTCTCTTTATTCTATTAGTTTGTAGTAGTTATTCTCTTTATTTTCACCGACAATTGTTGGTTTTAGATGATAATTTTGTTTTAATTAATACATTTTTTGATATTTTCAGAAAACAAATATAATTAAATATATTTTTTTAAACCTCCTAAAACATATATACACATGTCTTTTGAATTTCGCGGTTTTTATCAGTATAATGTGCCTAAAATACTTTTTGAACAAAATCTTATAACTAAATTCATAAAAATCTTATAACTAAATTCATAAAAATCTCGAAATTGTTCACAAAAGTATTCGGAGAAAAATTCCCAATGTCAAAAACGCAATTTTGTGAATGACACATTTCTTATATAGGTATATTGCATATTCTTGCATCATTACACGTATATCAGTCCATAAATACTCGTTGCCTGGGGTCTAGAATGGCTTTTCTTAAATTACAGGCTCGCTTTCGCTCGCCAGGAAAAAATCGACACCTAAATGACACAAAAAGTCTTAATATTGACAAAGAAATGGGGCGAAAGGTCTTAAAATCGCCAAACTTATAATCTGAAAACTAATGGGGCTAAACATGAGAAAGAAGGGGAACCAGAAGAACGGTCCATCACCCCTTATTTATTTTTATTTTACCTCTATATAGCCTATGGATAATTGCTGTTTTAGACATGTTAAACCAAAGGGTGTTATAAGGATTGGCGCAGAGATATAAACAGTTCTATTTGCCACTAAACTTATGGGATGTCGGTAAAACCGGTTATTTTGTAAAAGGAAAATAATCTGTTTAGAATTATGTTATTATTGATAATTTAAAGGGAAAGGGTATATATATATATTTTGGTCGATTATTTTATATATTCAATATTTTTTGTTTAGTTTCCTCCCTAGACCTCCATCAAGCTTAAAAAATCACCCCCTAGACCCCCCTTCAAGATTAATTTGTACATTTTTCGGTAGAAAAATGTCTTGGCCAAAGGCCGGTTCGTCCGCCGGCTCGCTATCGCTCGCCAGGAAAAAATCGACACCAAAATGGCACGAAATGTCCTAAAACTGACAACGAAATGGGGCGAAAGGTTTTAAAATCGCCAAAATAATGAGCCGAACGTCTTAAAATCTCAAAACTAATGGGACTAAGCATGAGGGAGAAGGGGGGGGGGGGTCAGAAAAACGGCCCATCTCCCCTTAATATAGCCCCACGTGGGTTAATATTCCCCACAATCTGTAAATATAACATATGTTCCTCTGTTTTCAGCAATGTAATTATGCTCTGTTTCTATTATAATTTGTTTATCTTCATTTTGCAATGCTTGTATGCAGAAAATCGCCCTTATAAAATAAAACTCAACGTATACAAAAATAGAACTTTATAACATATAAAATAATATTGCAATAAGATATGTTAAGGGGAGATTGGTTGTTTTTCTGGACCTTCTTTTTCCTCATGTTTGGTCCCACTATTTTTTTTATTTTAAGAAGTTCAGCCCATTAGTTTGGCGATTTTAACACCTCCAGCTACATTTCGTTGTCAATTTTAAGATCAATCGTGCCATTTAGGTGCCAAATTTTCCCTGGCAAGCGATAGCGAGGAACCTGCTTTCGACCAACAAAACAGCCACTAGCCCCTTAAGATACATACTGATTGTCTGAGCCATGTGGGCCAAAACACCTCCTTGACCCTGAACATGTAGGATTTACTCTCTAACTCTTTACTTTTCTCTCCGTAGGTTCCCCCTCCCACAAGGACCAATCAACTCAGCCCCACCATCTGCACCTGACCCCCTGTGACCTGACCACCTCCTCCTCACTCTCCAACGAGGTCAAGTTTAGGAGGAACCGAACCACCTTCAGTTCTGACCAACTAGAGGAGCTGGAGAAGGAGTTTGAGAAAACCCACTACCCCGACCTTCCGACGAGAGAGGAACTAGCGAAGAACACTATGCTATCCGAGGCAAGGGTGCAGGTGAGAGAGAGAGATGAGAAAGAGAGAGTGAGAGAGAGAGTGTGTGTGTGTATGTGTGTGTGAGAGAGAGAGAGAGAGAGAGAGAGAGAGAGAGAGAGAGAGAGAGAGAGAGCGAGAGAGAGAAAGAAAGAAAGAGAGAGAGAGAGTGTGAGTGTGTGTGTGTGAGAGAGAGAGAGATGAGAGTAATTATGTTTATAGTTCTAGGTGGTGGTACGAATGAGTTGGGAGGAAATATTTACATTATAATCTGCATGTGAGTAAAGGAGTGTGAGAGAATTAGTCATCATTTTAAAAGGAGATGGGCCGTTTTTATAGTCCCCCTTCTTCCTCGTGTTTAGCCCCACAAGTTTTCATATTTTATGACGTTCGGCCCATTAGTTGTCGATTTTAAGACTTTTCGCCCAATTTATTTTTCAGTATTAAGACCTTTCGTCAAATTTAGGTGTCGATTTTTTTCCTGGCGACCGATAGTGAGCCTGTAATTTTGGAAGAACCGGCCTTCGGCCGGGACATTTGTCTACCGAAAAATGTACAAAATATTCTAGAAGGGGGATTTAACGGATGTTTTTTTTCAAGCTTGATGGAGGTCTAGGGAGGAAACTAATAAAATAATATTAAAAATACATAAATGATCAAATATATACGCCCATCTCCCCTTATGTCATTGTTTGGGAGAATCTCACTCAATTATTGATTTCTAAGCACCTTGTTGCATGTGTTGAGCTAAATTGACCAATTGCGAGTTTCGTTTTATATTGAAGTTGGAGCTGTAAACTTCGATATTTAGAAGAATTACCAGCTAAAATATGGTTGTAATACAACATCTACAAATACATAAAGCCCAATTCATCTTACTTTCTTCCATCAGAAACCTATGTTATTATTGCATTTCTGCTTAATTTCGATGCTTACGGCTCCAACTTCTTCACATCCTGAAACTCGCAAGTGGTCAATTGCACACCCTATTCTGTGTGTTCTGTAATTTGTTCTAGTCATTAACTTCCTGCAACATAATTAATGGAACACAAGGAATTATACTACATGAGAAACATATACAGACATCCATAACATGAAATAAGCGATGGTTCAACACGCTAGGTTACAAACATATACAGACATCCATAACATGAAATAAGCGATGGTTCAACACGCTAGGTTACAAACATATACACACATCCATAACATGAAATAAGCGATGGTTCAACACGCTAGGTTACAAACATATACAGACATCCATAACATGAAATAAGCGATGGTTCAACACGCTAGGTTACAAACATATACACACATCCATAACATGAAATAAGCGATGGTTCAACACGCTAGGTTACAAACATATACAGACATCCATAACATGAAATAAGTGATGGTTCAACACGCTAGGTTACAAACATATACACACATCCATAACATGAAATAAGCGATGGTTCAACACGCTAGGTTACAAACATATACAGACATCCATAACATGAAATAAGCGATGGTTCAACACGCTAGGTTACAAACATATACACACATCCATAACATGAAATAAGCGATGGTTCAACACGCTAGGTTACAAACATATACAGACATCCATAACATGAAATAAGCGATGGTTCAACACGATAGGTTACAAACATATACAGACATCCATAACATGAAATAAGCGATGGTTCAACATGCTAGGTTACAAACATATACAGACATCCATAACATGAAATAAGCGATGGTTCAACACGCTAGGTTACAAACATATACACACATCCATAACATGAAATAAGCGATGGTTCAACACGCTAGGTTACAAACATATACACACATCCATAACATGAAATAAGCGATGGTTCAACACGCTAGGTTACAAACATATACACACATCCATAACATGAAATAAGCGATGGTTCAACACGCTAGGTTACAAACATATACAGACATCCATAACATGAAATAAGCGATGGTTCAACACGCTAGGTTACAAACATATACAGACATCCATAACATGAAATAAGCGATGGTTCAACACGCTAGGTTACAAACATATACACACATCCATAACATGAAATAAGCGATGGTTCAACACGCTAGGTTACAAACATATACAGACATCCATAACATGAAATAAGCGATGGTTCAACACGCTAGGTTACAAACATATACACACATCCATAACATGAAATAAGCGATGGTTCGACACGCTAGGTTACAAACATATACAGACATCCATAACATGAAATAAGCGATGGTTCAACACGCTAGGTTACAAACATATACAGACATCCATAACATGAAATAAGCGATGGTTCAACACGCTAGGTTACAAACATATACACACATCCATAACATGAAATAAGCGATGGTTCAACACGCTAGGTTACAAACTTATACAGACATCCATAACATGAAATAAGCGATGGTTCAACACGCTAGGTTACAAACATATACACACATCCATAACATGAAATAAGCGATGGTTCAACACGCTAGGTTACAAACATATACAGACATCCATAACATGAAATAAGCGATGGTTCAACACGCTAGGTTACAAACATACTGTATCGGTGACGTCCTTTCCATTATATTCTGGCAACTATGTAATGAATATATTAAGTTTAGGAAGGACCACTAACCATTAAAAGGCTACACACTATTATTACGTTTTAGCTATGAAATATGTTGCCAGTTAAGAACACTATGAAATATGTTGCCAGTTAAGAACACTATTTCATCTATACTATGCTGATATGTGAACATTTTTAATTCAAAGATTAACTGCCAATATATGAACAGAGTATCTACAGTAAATTTCACGGAGGGGTTGAATTGCGCAATCACCGGTGAACTGATTAATTCAATTTACTGAATGAAAGAAGGCTAATGGATACGGGGGATGCAGATGTGATGTTTTTTTGCAGAAAACAAAATAATCCAAATCCAAGATGCTCTGGCGTCTTGGATTTGCGAGAACGGAAGGCTTCTCCTGCACTTAACAAAAAACAGTCTTACTCATTATATTTACTGTACATGAGCAAAAACCACAATTTACCCGAGCGCATAACGTCACTAACCCATGTCCTTGATTGTCGTGTTCTAAATTTTGATAACAACAGGATTGGCAACATTATGCTTAATGTTAAAAGGCTTTCCTCGACGGCAGAAATTAATCTAACGTTGGGTAGGGAAGAATACAGAAAACGTCCTGATAGTGAAAGGGTTAATCTTAGAGGCTCATTTATTGACCTGTATCAGACAATATCATTTATAGATCTACTATTATCATGCATTTTCTGATCAATTTTCTCGGCTTAGGTATTATTTATTGAAGGTAGGGGTTATAATGGAAAAGAGCCTCTAGCAATTAACAGGCTTCGAAATATCTCACTTTGCCATTTTTACTACCACAGATCCTTCTGAAACTTCACAAAATCGTCTAAATGTAGCTATAATAAAATAAGATAGACGTTGCCGGTACAGAAGGGGTTAAAGCCTCTCCTGTCACTACCTTGCAGAGACAATAAGCGAAACGTTCCTTCACACACGGACATTATTGTATATCCATTATGGCTTCTTTTGTTTTTGTTTCATTCAGTATTTGACACCTACTCAGTTAGTGCAGCTTCTTTGTGATTCGTGTTGGGTATCGCACTACACACATACCTATCGTTTTCAATGCAACACTTTCATATTAACGTTTTAGGTGTGTCACTGCTGAATAGTGTTACATCCTTGATACATGCTAAATACATTTCTTACAATCTAATATATTAATGTCACTCCCAACACCAAACACCACCCAATGAAATTAATGAAAGCATGTGATCCTACTGGGATTCGAACCTGGGTTACCACATACACTCTAACCATTACACCATCAAGACAGTTATAAATACAGCATATGAGCACGATTCATATTCATTAATCGAATACTAGATATTTATTATATGTGTTACCTCCGCGTCTGACTCCCTATAAAAATCACATTGACTTTGCCAGAAACAGAGACTAGGCTGATCCTGCACTAGATTAACCCTTTCAACATGGATGACGTAGTTTTCTATTTATTATAGCTAACACATAAAGGATCTTGCTCAGATTTGCCAAGCCGTCTCACAATCAAGAAGATAAACACAACCTCCAGCAACTCCTTCAGTACTATTATGCCTTGACATTATTTATAGTATAGGTAACACCCCAATCAAACCCTCCCGTAGTCAAAGGGTTAATGAGGATGGCAATGCTGATGAATAAATACAGACAATATATTCTTGCGGAATGAGGAGTTAACCTAAAGCATATTTAATCCCTGCTGTACCGCTGACATTTGTTTTTATTATGTTTCAGCTGTATTTAGACGATTTTATGAGGCTTAGGAAGGATGTATGGTAGCTAAAAGGATTAATTGAGATAGTCTGTAGCCTTTTAATGAGTAGACGTCCTTCCTAAGCTGTATACACTTGTCTAATAGTTGCCAGAATATAATGAAAAGTACATCACCGGTACAGAAGGGGTTAAGACTTAATTTCTATACTCTATGAGCAAAACACTTCTGTGAGGGTTCCACGACATCCCATGAACACCAGGTCAGCTGGATTTAGTTGTTCCCCAGCGTTTGAGGGCAACTATATTCACTTAATTTGCTGTTAATCTATAGTGAATATAGAAAATTTAATATCTATATAAACTGTCAATGAAGAAATTTTTACCTGTGATACGGAAGTTTACCATATGTTAATGCCTAGGTTTGATTATCTTTGGAGTGTGAGGTAAACATGGTTGGATCCATTATCATGAGTTGCAAATAAGTTAAAACAAATTAGAGTATGCACAATATCTTTCGTATTTTGCTTTCAAATTCAATATTATATCCAAACTAATATAAAGCGGCACAATTACTCATGTTAGCTACAACTAATAGATGGTTGCCATATATTTTAAAGCTTCACTTACTTGTGGATAATATTTATAAAGGTAAAATTGAGTTCCAGTGTTATACAAATATAAACAAAGTCAAACCATTTTATGAAGTCAGTTATCTGGCCATGGATTGGCAGGGCAAGAGCTTGCACTTACCAGGTGTAATTTGATACCACGGATGATAGCTCGTGACCTACCTACCTACCTACCTCTCTCTCTCTCTCTCTCTCTGTGCGTGTGTGTGTGTGTGTGTGTGTGTATGTCTGTCTGTCTCTCTCTCTCTCTCTCTCATGAGGTCCTTCGTAATTTGAACAAAATCACTTGGCAATCGTCACTGTTTAAAAAAAAATCATAATGAGAATTAAGTTAAATAAGGGAAGGAGAGAGAGAGAGAGAGAGAGAGGTCACAAGCTATCATCCATGGTATCAAATTACACCTAATAAGTGCAAGCTCCAGGTGCTGTCAATCCATGGCCAGAGAACTGACTTCATAAAATGGTTTGACTATAGAACTTATTGAGCAAATCTGAGGTTCTGGCCTACGGATTATACTGGTGTGTTTAGTTTGAATCAAAGAGTATGAAAGAGGTGGCGGGTAGTAACTCTTCCCCTGGTCCCTGACAGGTGTGGTTTTCCAACAGACGGGCCAAGTGGAGGCGCCATCAGCAGTTGGGAGTCCTCCGCCCTTACTCATCAGACGACCCCCTCTCACATTCTCCGCCGATCACCACCTCTCCATACTCCGAGGCCGTATCGAGCCCGGACATACCCCATTCTCCCTCCCCACCACCACCACCACAGCCCTCCTCCACCACAATCTCCACCACCACCACCAACACCACATCCGAGGGAGAAGATATCACCCCTGGCGTCCCACAGGGTTGCCAGTTGTCCCCCCCTCAGATCTCCTGCTCCCCTCCTCGGCAGCTATCACCCCCTCACCGACCTCAGCCTTCACCAGGATCTGCCGCCGCCCTCAACCTCTCCACCCACAGCCTTTCTTCCCCACCACCCCACCTTCGCCCACACCCACAGATCCCTCACAGGAGCCTCAGTCGAACGCCCACCAGCCGCCTGCCACCCCCTCCCCTCCTCCCAGCCAGCCTACTGTCAATTCCCCACTACCCGGGCTTCACTCTCGGCCGTGACTTGACGTTAACGCCCATAAACCTCTCCAGCGCCCACGCCCATGCCAGAGATTTCATGGCCGCGCAAGCACGAAACTTCTTCAAGTCCGCTGCGGCTCGCCAAGCCAAGGGTCTCGAAGGTGACGAGGACGACAGCGATATTGAAGTGGATCTCGTCACCAAAGAAGAAGACGAAACTGAAAAGAGATGGGAGGAAAGGGAGAGTAAGGACGAGGATGATGAGGACAGCAGAGATAGTTTTGAAGCTCAAGACCTCAGTGTTAAGAGGAGGAAACTGGACCCAGATATGGAGAAAGAGGAGGTGGAAAAGAAAGAGGAAAATCCCAACGAACAATCCGAAGAGAAGGACAAAGAGGAGACCATAGATTCACTTTAGTTAGTTCTCTGTATACTGTGCAACTAACTACCTCTGACTCACCTACCAACCTAGTTTTTCTTGCTCGTCTGTCTTTCTGAAATAGAAGTATCTTCATCCTTAAGTTTCTCTTTCTATAATCTTTACTTGATTGGCTCAGATATTTTGAGTCAGTAACTGTAGCTCACAAAACTATTTTAGGTATGAAGTTTAAGGTATTACGCATAATAGTATAACATTAGAATTTGTGAACATGCAACGAACTTAAAACTCACTCCACAAGAGAACAAAGGGCCCTTCAAAGTCACAAATCTTGACAATGCTTTACTTTGAAGACAGCAATACTCAAACCTATACACTTTAGCATCGTTTGACTATAAGTTCATTTATTTTATCTAGAAGCCTAAATTCCTCAAGCGGTGATAGCTAGGGTGATCGGTACAATAGCCAAGTGAACTCAGAAGGTAATATAGCCATTATCAAATTATGTCCATGTATATAACCGCTTCAAGACTGTGGCGCATTTTCATCTATATTTTGAATATCTGTAGGCGATTACTATTTACATGAATGACTACTTTAATAATCTTATACTTTGTCAAGCCACAGACTTAGTATTTAACAGGCACTACCTCTTCTAGTAACGATAGGAAACCTATTGTAAAAGTTACGAGATTCACAACCTCATCGTAGAGCTGATATTTTTCCTTCGTGTCAACTTATAGGCATGACCTTGTAAGAACGCGAATCCCTTAACTTTTAAGTCTTATTCCACACTTCTCACCTGTACAGCACCAAAGATTTAGTATTATTAGTGTAAGCTTACTTGCCGGCTTCTCCATAAGTGTTCTTGTGGGAAAAGAAGCCACTAGAAATCAAAGTTTAACATTAAGGTTTATTTAGAATTCTTTATGGCGTGAAAAGTCGCAGACAATATTTTAATTCAACCAAAGGTAACTATTTCAAAATATTGTATCCATTCTTTTAATTTAACTGCATTTAATTATCTTATGTACTAGGTATCACAAATTAATTATATTATTCTTAAGAAGGATCTTTTAGATTTAAAGGTGCATAAATTATAAGATATTTTGTCTTGCCTTATTCTTAGGAATCTATTTTAAACTGAATAAACTTGTCTATTGATAACAGGTTTGAGTTGAAAATTAGATACCTGTGAGGAGAGACTAAGAGCAATTTGACGTACTGCACATAAAAATCTATTGTCAGCGACTATATATAAATATCTATACAAATATTACCCGCATCCAATTAGTCGAGTTAGATAAATAAAATTCATGAACAAATGTACTTTAACATATTGTAAATCTTGACACTAAATTTGTTGGGTAGTTTATCATCTATATATCGTGCTAATTGAACCATTGCGTACGAATGGACTATAGTCGGTTTAATTTCAACTGACGGTAAATTGAATCCCTTAGCAGCTTAGCTACTGATTTCTCATTTGTTAATGAAGAACTATGGAACTACTGTCTCTGCATCATATTAAGACCAAGTTTATATAATTAACACCATATTTAACTTCAAAATCTTCAACTGAGAAAATTAATAATCTTGATGATCTTGATGGGAATTTAGCAATATACCGTCAGTTGAAAAGAAACAGAGTATAATGTCTCCTATTCCTAATACTGTTGTGTTCTGTATCCGTGATGATAGGGCAAGTATTCTCAGGTGTATATCTGCTGTATTTAATGAACAAACTACACTATATATATATATATATATACAGTATACCTGCACAGAATATCTTGATTATTTATGGTTATGTGTACTTGTGAAAAACGCTTAGGTACTTGGATAAATAGTTGGTCAAATGACCTGTGAATGCCAATCAACAAACGATTATGGACATATCATAAGTTAAGTCGGTATCACAATAGAGCTTTTGGTGTCAATTTTCAACCCCTTCAGCACGATGACGTATTGTTTATCTTCTATTCTGGCTAAAAATAGAGGAGTTTATGCAGTTTCAGAAGGCTCTATGTTATTAAGAGGGTTTATTGATATCGTATTTATCCCTTTGAGTCCTGAAGCTACAGATTATACGTTAAAGAATATCGTCTAATGGTAACCAGTACAAGATCAAAATTACGTCAACTTACTGAAGGGGTTAATGGTCAGAAACGATCCGGGAACATCTCAGGAATGCTCTGTATTGGTATCGGTAACTAGACTGAAGAGAGCTGAACCCCTTCTGTACCGGCTACGTCTTTCTAATTTAATTCTAGTTATATTTAGACGATTTTGTGCAATTTAAGAAGTGTCTCTGGTAGTAAGAAAAGTTAAGTAAGATATCTCAAAGCCTGTTAATTGCTGGAGGCCCTTTTTAAATTTAATATAATTGTCTAATAGTAGCCAGAATAAAGTTAAAAGGACGGCACCGGTACATAAGGAGTTATATATATCTATATATATATATAATCTGTATATATAATCTGTATATATATATATATATATATATATATATATATATATATAATCTCTATATATATAATATATATATATATATATATATATATATATATATATATATATATATATATATATATATATATATATATATATATCATATGCTATCCGATCAGTGCTGAAGATAAAGTTGAGTAAACAAATAGTTCAGATGATACCCGACATTTCCTTATAAAGCATAGACTACAGTAGATCTGGACTAGACACGAAATTGGAACTTTGCAATATGGGACCCAACATCGGAGAACGAACCCACAAGTTCGAACCTCGAAACCACCATGAACATATCACATTTTCGCGGTTTCGAGGTTCGAACTTGGGGGTTCGTTCTCCGATTTTGGGTCCCTTACTGCAAAGTTCCATTTTCGTGTCCAGTCCAGATCTACTGTAGTCTATGAGCATACCAACGAAAAATAGATAGAAAGGGAAAACCAGGTGACGTACATGAATAACCAACACTATACCGACTGGCTTTGTTGGTGAATGATAATAAGGTAGGTGATTTACTAAGGTTTAGCTAGCTTTGTGCACTAGTTTACATCCGCCACAGACTGACTCCACCCCCCATTGTATCTCCCCTACCTTTGTTATTTATTAGTAGTGTTCCTGGATGTTTAGGTGGCAGTGAGGCCAGTGTCATACCAATACATTTAATCCTTTCAGCACGATGATGTAATTTCCATCCTATTCTGGTTACCATTAAACGTTTTTCATTAACTTATAATCTACCTTTGGGACTCAAAGGGGTAAATACGATCTCAACAAATCCTCTGAATACCACAGGTCCTTAAACCGTATAAAATCGTCTATTATTAGCCAGAATCAAAAGTAAAAATGCATCATCGTGCTGAAAGGGTTAAGGGCAGATTTTAATTTACGATTTTTTTTCTGGACCCCCTTCTCCCTCATGTTTAGCCCCATTAGTTTTGATATATTAAGGGGAGCATCCTCCTAAAAATAACCAAACATCTTGTCGTCCAGTAAAATTCAGGTTTTGGCATAAATGTCTCCACTCAACAGTCATTTATACAGTTGTGAAGTATTATTGCCGAACACCGGGTCTAAATCCATCAAAATCTTGCTTATTTCAAACTTTCCTGGGGTTCCCAGTGTGGGCGGGCGAGTGGGCGGTAATTACCGACCTTTGACCTCGAATAACTTGACAATCCTTAATAATTTATATGTCAATTGAAAGGGCATAATAAGTACTATAAATTGTCTGTTTTGTATTGTTAGAGACCCACTAGTACGTCAACAGTGTTGTATTGTTATAGACCCACTAGTACGTCAACAGTGTTGTATTGGTATAGACCCACTAGTACGTCAACAGTGGGGCCTGAAAATAAAAAGTCATCGCAAATTTGGATGACCTAATTTCCTAATCGCCTAATTCCATAATTAGAGGAGATATGAATATTCAAAACAAATAAATCAAAGATAAACTTTCCCTGAGTTGGTGGATCACCATGAAAACATGATTGAATAGGTTTTCTAGGACGCATTCAAACAAAGTGTTTAAATGAGTCCTCAAATACTGGATGAGTTAAGGAGAGGCAGACCGTTTTTCTGGACCCCCTTCTCCCTAATATTTAGCCCCACTAGTTTTGAGATTATAAGACGTTCGGCCCATTAGTTTGGCGATTTTAACACCTTTCGCCCCATTTTGTTGTCAATTTTAAGACCTTTCGTGCCATTTAGGTGTCGATTATTTCCTGGTGAGCGAAAGCGAACCTGCAATTTTAAGAGGAACCGGCCTTTGGCCGGTAAATTTTTCTACCGAAAAATTTACAAATTTATCTTGAAGGAGGGTCTATGTTTTTTTTTCCTAAGCTTGATGGAGGTCTAGGGAGGAAACTAAAAAAAATATATGAATAAATTAATTAATAGACCAAACAAACGGCCAGTCTCCCCTTAAGTGGAGTTGCAGGGGGTCAGTTAATAAACGCAGGAATGATAATACTAGAAAACAGGATACAAATGGTACTGGCCAGGGAACAATGGTACGATATTCAGTGAAGATTATTAATATTTATTTATATAGCTAGGTGAAGAGGTTAACCCCTTCTGTACCGGCGACGTCTTTTTAACTTTATTCTAGCTATATTTACATGACTTTGTGCAGTTTAAGAAGGATCTGTGATAGTAAAAATGAGTAAACGAGATATTTCGAAGCCTGTTGATTGCTGGAGGTACATTTTAAACTGAATAAAATCGTTTAATAGTAGCAAGAATACAGTTAAAAAGACGTCGCCGGTATAGAAGGGGTTAAAGCAGATATAAACAGCACTACATAAATTAAAGATAACACTAATGATAACGGTATTGAAAATATAACTGGTTGAAATAATTTAGTGTGGGCGGAATAGTAACACCGAAACAAATATCCATACTCTGTTTCTTTTCAGGTGACGGTAAATTGAATCCCTTAGCAGCTAATTTCTCGATACTCAATGGAAAAATATGAAACTGCTATGTCTCTGCATCATATTAAGACCAACATTTATTTAATTAGCACCATATTTCACTCTAAAATCTTCAATATAACTGAGAAATCTTTATGGGAACTTTTCAATTTACTGTCAGTTGAAAAGAAACAGAGTATAGTGCAAACATGAACAAGTGTAGATGTTTAAAGGAGCCAATGTATAAAATATGTGATTATAATATTATATGAAAGCAAACTAGATGAATGTTTGTGGTGTTAGCAAGGATATACTGTATATACATCAATAGCAATTGATAACACTCGTGTATCATGATGAAGCATTGCACTGTTGATGCTTCAGCAATAAGAACTAATTGTTACGTGGAAAATGCAACTATGTTTATGGTATAATTATGAACATATATATGGTATTATTAGGAACGTAGCTTAAATATATGCTTGCAAACAGACTGCAAGACCAAGGGAATCCTAGTAAAGTAGAATGCCATAATTATACTCTAGCCAATAAAACTGCTTAAAGCTTATACACTGTTTATTTATTACAACATCACCTAAAATCCATGTCACACGAGCGTTTTTTTCGGCAATTTTCGATGAGCAAGTTTTTTCTCGTACTAATCTGAGGTTCTTGCACATTTTGGCATCGGAAACTACTGTAGATCGACGGTAGGTTATGTTAGCTAGTTTAATTCCTACGGAACTTATATTTTGAAGGTGCCAGACAACAATTGCCCATAAAAATTGCTCGAAAATGCAAATAATCCCTTCTGTTGTTGATATTTTGCCTCTCACTCCGACAACTATCGTTTAATTCTTAAGGGGATATGGGTCGTATTTCTAGATCCCCTTCTACCTCATGTTTAGCCCCACTAGTTTGCAGATTTTAAGATGTTTGCCTCATTAGTTTGTCGATTTTAAGACCTTTCGTCCCATTTCTTTGTCTATATTTAATACCTTTCATGCCATCTAGGTGTAGATAAATTTTCCTGGCGAGCGATAGCGAGCCTGTAATTGTGGAGGAACCAGCCTTCAGCCGTGCCATTTTTCTACCGAAAAATGTACAAATTAATCTCGTAGGGGGATTTAATGGATTTTTTTTAAAGGTTTGATGGAGGTCTAGGGAGGTAACTAGAACAAATATATATACATGACAAATTCAACCAAAAAGTGAACCATCCCCCCTTAATTTCACTCGTATATTCTAAACTTCTGAGGGCAAAATCGGAGTTAAAATAGTCAATCCTTTCAGTAATCGAAGACGCCATTTTTAATCTATGTTGGTTATCATTAGGCGATTCTATGCAGCTTAGGAAGGACCTCCAATAATCAGAGGGTAAATCTATCTCTATTTAACCCCTTTACTCCTAAAACATCTTCCCTAACTCAATAAAATAGTCTAACAATAGCCAGATTCAACCCTTTCAGTACCAGCGACGTGTGTAATATATTATGCTAGCTATATCCACACGATATTATGCAGCTTAAGAAGTACCAGCGACGTGTGTTATATATTATGCTAGCTATATCCACACGATATTATGCAGCTTAAGAAGTACCAACGACGTGTGTTATATATTATGCTAGCTATATCCACACGATATTATGCAGCTTAAGAAGTACCAGCGACGTGTGTTATATATTATGCTAGCTATATCCACACGATATTATGCAGCTTAAGAAGTACCAGCGACGTGTGTTATATATTATGCTAGCTATATCCACACGATATTATGCAGCTTAAGAAGTACCAGCGACGTGTGTTATATATTAGGCTAGCTACATCCACACGATATTATGCAGCTTAAGAAGTACCAGCGACGTGTGTTATATATTAGGCTAGCTATATCCACATGATATTATGCAGCTTAAGAAGTACCAGCGACGTGTGTTATATTATGCTAGCTATATCCACACGATATTATGCAGCTTAAGAAGTACCAGCGACGTGTGTTATATATTATGCTAGCTATATCCACACGATATTATGCAGCTTAAGAAGTACCAGCGACGTGTGTTATATATTATGCTAGCTATATCCACACGATATTATGCAGCTTAAGAAGTACCAGCGACGTGTGTTATATATTAGGCTAGCTATATCCACATGATATTATGCAGCTTAAGAAGTACCAGCGACGTGTGTTATATATTATGCTAGCTATATCCACACGATATTATGCAGCTTAAGAAGTACCAGCGACGTGTGTTATATATTATGCTAGCTATATCCACACGATATTATGCAGCTTAAGAAGTACCAGCGACGTGTGTTATATATTATGCTAGCTATATCCACACGATATTATGCAGCTTAAGAAGTACCAGCGACGTGTGTTATATATTATGCTAGCTATATCCACATGATATTATGCAGCTTAAGAAGTACCAGCGACGTGTGTTATATATTATGCTAGCTATATCCACACGATATTATGCAGCTTAAGAAGTACCAGCGACGTGTGTTATATATTATGCTAGCTATATCCACACGATATTATGCAGCTTAAGAAGGATCTGTGGTAGTTACAAGGGTTGGTTGAGATATTTTGGAGCCTTATTATGGCTAGAGGTCCTTCCTAAGCTGAATAAAATCGTCTAATCATTGCCAGATTATAATTAAAAGGATGTCACCGGTACTGAACGGGTTAAGGGGAGGCAGGCCGTTTTTTCTGGACCCCCTTCTCCCTAATGTTTAGCCCCACCAGTTTTGAGGTTATAAGACGTTCGGCCCATTAGTTTGGCGATTTTAACACCTTTCACCCCATATCGTTGTCAATTTTAAGACCTTTCGTGCCATTTAGGTGTCGATCATTTCCTGGCGAGCGATAGCGAGCCTGCAATTTTAAGGAAAAATTTACAAATTTATCTTGAAGAGGGGTCTAGGGGGTGTTTTTCTAAGCTTGATGGAGGTCTAGGGAGGAAACTAAAAAAATATATGAATAAATGAATTAATAGACCAAACAAACGGCCAGTCTTCCCTTAAATGGAAGAATGCGCCCTGGTATACTGAGAGGGTTAAATGAAGTTTACTAGAATTATTATGTTTTTTTCCAAGTTAGAAGATAATGAGATGATAAACCTGCATAAGACTAATATGGTAAACATACATAGGCATACTTAGCAGAATACATTGCTTTATATGGTAAACATACATAGACATACTTAGCAGAATACATTGCTTTATATGGTAAACATACATAGACATACTTAGCAGAATACATTGCTTTATATGGTAAACATACATAGACATACTTAGCAGAATACATTGCTTTATATGGTAAACATACATAGACATACTGAGCAGAATACATTGCTTTATAACAAATAACAATACATAAACTGCATACTTATCACCATGTAGAACAAGGCCTAATATAACATGCATTAAGGGGGGTCACCGGCTTTTTTTTTTATATTTCTCTCCTTTTCTCTCTTTCTCAGACTTATATCCATTTAGCCTCATTCAGCCAACTGCTTTAAGACGTTTATCTCCATCCAGGTGTTGATTTCTTCCTGGCGAGCGATTGCGAGCCAGCATTGTATGGAGAAATCCGGCTTCGCCGGAGACATTTTTCTATCGAAAAATTTACAAATTTAGCTTGCTGTAGAACACAAATATATATATGCTGGCTCGCTACCGCTCGCCAGACAAATATTGACACCTGAATGGGGTTAAACGTCCTAAAACAGTAGGCTGAATGGGGCCGAATGGATACAAGCCAAAGAGAGAGGGAGAGGAGAAAAAAAAGCGAGGTGGGCCCCCTTAAACAATTGCATACATTAAAACAAGACATAGTTATAATAACGTTGCCAGAGATTGACAGTAATACAAAACGAAACTTATTAGTCACATTGACAACACCTTTTGAATAACTAATTTATTTAGATTTTTGTTCTTTTTGTTTTCTATATTGCTAAATTTGGATTAATATGATGTTTGTCCATTTTGCTAATAGTTACGGTGTTTATAACTAACTGTTGTGTATAAATAAATTTACTCAAAGAAGAACTGATTTTATGCGTGTGACAATCTCTATTAAGCCGGTATCACACGAGCGCTTTTTCCCTCAACATTTATCCTCAACACTGGTCTGGCAGCTTTTGAAGTAAATATTTTATATATTTCGGTTACCTAAAATCATCTACCATCAGTCTAGTTTGCGATACCGATGCAAAATAATCCAGAAATTTTACCAGAATTTTTTTGATCATGGAATGTTGACTATAAAAGCTCTCGTGTGATACCGGCTTAAGTCACCTTGGATATTCAGTCTCTCATTTCCGTGGACCCTCATACTTTATCATTATGTAAACATTGCTGTGGAATCTGATTTATGAAAGACAATTGATGTACATTAAGGGGGGGGGGGGGAGGGACTAATCGCTTTTTATGGACCCCCTTCTCCCTCATGTTTAGCACATTTGTTTTGAGGTTTTAAGACGTTCGTTCCTTTAGTTTGGCGATTTTGAGACCTTTCACCTCATTTCTTTCTCAATATTAAGACCTTTCGTGCCCTTTATGTGTCGATTTTTCCTGGCGAGAAGTCCGGGACATTTTTCTACCGAGAAATACACAAATTTATCTTGAAAGGGAGTCTAGGGGGTGTTTGTCTAAGCTTGATGGAGGTCTAGCGAGGAAAACAAACGATGAAGGAATATATATATATAATTAGACCCAAAAACCAAGCACTACCCCCTTAACTGTTTCAGTATGGGTGACGACTATTAACTTGGTTTAATTCTGGATAATAATCTAAATAATGTATTTCACTCCCAACACCAAACACTTCCCAATGAAATATATGAAAGCATGTGATTCTCCCGGGATTCGAACCTGGGATACCACATACAGATCTTAAACACTCTAACCATTACACCACCAAGACAGTTAAAGGTTAAGTACATGACTACGATTTGATATCCATTTTATCGAATACTGGATATCAATCTAATCATGTACTCAGACCCAACTACGCTCTAAATACCGTAATGTTTAAGTGAAAGAAAAGAACAATTTAGGCTATTATTTTGTTGGATTAGGAACTATGTCTCACAGAAAGCTAAAGGATATTTTGAGTAACTCCTCATGTGTCTCTTATTCTGGTCAATAGTAGACGATATTATTAATTTCAAGAAAAGTGTGCCGTATTCAAAAACTTCATTATATAACTAACAATATCATTTCTCGAAACATAAACTGCATCCAAAAGTATATTAAGATTGTCGGATTGGCATACAGAAGAACTACATTTGTATGAGTGACGATACCTTTGTACTATCGTCTATTAGCTTTTATATGATCAACAACACACCCAAGGGTTTATCCTGGCCAGGCAGAGATGATCATACAGTATATACTGTATATTAGAGACGACACTTGGAAATGATATATTTATGTATCTCAGTTTACCATTCGGTTAGCAACATTGATTTTTGTAATTAATTTTGTCAAACAAAGAGAAGATTTTATCAAGTTATTAAAGTACATATAACAATTTTGACATGTCTTAACTGCGTTTTCTACCGACTTGGTCTTTTTAACTTAAATTTGGCTACTATTAGACACTTTTAACCTTTTATTCAGTTTCAAAAGAGCCTCCAGCACTTAAAAGGCTTCGAACTATCTCACTCAATCTTTATTAACAGAGCTCTCCCAGTGTATACCACCTACTCTATGTAGGGTACGACGTAGTTCCTGTCTTGCAACACAATCCCACCCTACTCTGTGCAACTTTCCAACTCAAGAGTGAAACGATACTCCCAATCTTTCTTCTATTTAACAGCTGAGCGCTGGAACTCTCTCCCTGAATCCATCTTTCCCTCATCCTATAACTTAACCCATTGCCAGAATTTACAGGCTTTTAAAGCCTCTTAAGGCCTGTAGAATCGAGTGCGAGGGAGCGGGAGCACGTAAGAGCACACGTCCTTCCCCCAGCCAGCCGGCTGCAGCACTGAGAACTCTGAGTCAGAGTCTCACGAGATAAACAGCGCTGCCAAAGGCAAATATAGCACGACATTGGCGATTATTGCTCATTTTAGCGACTGTCTATGGTAGCGCTGCGGGTGAAGCCCGCGAGCTACAAAGCTCGTTTTGGTGTTATTTTGAAGCAATTTTCTTCTAGGTTTTGGCTGAATACATTTCATTTCATTCAGACAATTGCCTAATCAATCAGGAGTGCCTGAATGAGCCCTAATATGGCGGATATATGTCTGTAGCCAAAGTGTTAAATTGCTTCAAACTCCGTGTGTCCAGACATTTTGGCTCGAACAATCCTCGATTTTTGGCCGTCACTCTTTCAACTCTGGGGTGGCACTTGTCACAGGCAGTTTTACCTTTTGTCTCCCTCATCCACATAGAAAAAAAAATAAAAAAAAATAAATCAACTTGTTGAGTCTTTGTTGGATACAATACAAGCCATCTGATTAGGAACCTTTCCCTTGAGTGATAATGTTGAAGGCCTTATTGCCCCGGGTGTACTGGAGTGTTGAAGTAGACTAACCAGCGTGAATCTATTGAAGCCTCCACCTCTCTCCAGGACCTATTAACCCTACGCTGTCCATGGAGCTTCCCCGAGCTAATGAAGTATGACAGGGCGATGACTGGTCGCTATTATGGCCAATGGAAATCAATGGCGCCCAGGTAATGACCAATCAGAAGCAGGTAATTACATCTCCACGGAACAAAGGAACGACGCTACCCGCAGAGAAAAAAGTTACAAGGAGTTACAACAAACTATTATTATCTCAAAGACCTTGCGGTCCATTCTGGAAAGATACTTTACAGTAGATCTTGAATTACTCCATTGAAGAACTAGTTACAACATCTGAAGGAATTCAATTATCGGTAGAACAAATCTCATGTGTGAAATATTTCCAAATATATTTATGTAGAACCTATTCAGTTCTAATTTCCAGCCATGATTTCAAATTGTCTTCATATTGAGGCTAACCATATTGTTAAGAGAGAGAGAGAGAGAGAGAGAGAGAGAGAGAGAGAGAGTGTGTGTGTGAGAGAGAGAGAGAGAGAGAGTGTGAGCGTGAGAATGAATGTGTGTGTGTGTGCAAGAGGAGGGTATGTTTAAAAAAATGTCTATTAACTTGCCTTATAAACGAACATGAATTATAGTTTGTTAAGGGTTTCTTAATGGTATAAGATCATCAGGGGAGGGGTGGCTGCTCACTAGGAATCGATGCCCGGGTCACACGGCTTAAGGGGAGGCTGGCCGTTTGTTTGGTCTATTAATTAATTTATTCATATATTTTTTTAGTTTCCTCCCTAGACCTCCATCAAGCTTAGAATAACACCCCCTAGACCCCCCTTCAAGATAAATTTGTATATTTTCCGGTAGAAAATGTCCTGGCCGAAGGCCGGTTCCTCTTAAAATTGAAGGCTGGCTATCACTCGCCAGGAAAGAATCGACACCTAAATGGCACGAAAGGTCTTATAATTGACAACGAAATGGGGCGAAATGTGTTAAAATCGCCAAACTAATGGGCCGAACGTCTTATAATCTCAAAACTAGTGGGGCTAAACATTAGAGAGAAGGGGGTCCAGAAAAACGGTCTACCTCCCCTTAAATAATATATCATATTGTGCATAGTTTTAATATCCCATAATAAGATCACTGACGTCTTTTAAAAATACCATTGCTGTTGAAAAAAACTGTTATGAATGGGTATCTTCATATTATATATGGGTTGGTTTAGGATAAATCATAGCGATAGTTGAATCATATTTATGACCTTTATCCTCATCATTAATTAGGTATTTGTCATATAATTGTATCAATCTCTGCATTAACTGGGGTAACTGCATTACCGATGTAGTATAACTTGGAAAAAATCTAAGGATCTTAATATTAATAATTGACGTCAGAGGCGTTTAATGAAACATTTATCTTTCATTTTAGGAAAAGAACTAAACAACGAGGCAATACGGCTGTCCGGATAATTTATAAGCCTACTGATAGGGCAGCCTCCCGGTGTGTTAGTAGCCCACCATGTTTGGGAACATCGTGTCCCTGTACTTTTAGGCGTCTAGAGAGAAACTACCTTTTGGATCCTTTCGGCTGGGTAGGACCGAAGGTGCCAGAAGCAGCTCTGAAGGGCAACACTCAGTGTCAACGAGCCGCCATTAGGTAGTTTGGGCTGTAGAACAATTAAGACTTGCCACAACACTTCCCCACCATGTCATCCCTGCTGATGACAAGTAAGATTCAAACAGAGTCCCCTACAGCACCTATCAACGCCCCACCAGCATCAACATTGACATACCAAGAAAGCACCAATAACAAGGCTTTACTGTATAGAACGACTGTTGGTCTCCAAGCTAAGGCCATCCTCCCATTAATTCGCCTTGTATGGCACATAGTAGGTCACCTTTAACTGAAGGCTCCTTCATCCCCAGGGGGGATGGGGTTCATGTGGTAGTTATATGAGTGATCTGCTTAACATATATTTATCTATTGGTTATAAATTATGTGTGATCTTCTGAACACTAGTCATTTGTTTATTAATTGGACATGTGCGTAATCTACTGAGCACTCTAGTTATATACTGTACATGAATTCATACAGGAAAGAGACACAAGCCACATAGTTGGTTGCTCGAATGTCCGGAAGTAAGGAGGAGGACAGAGGAAGTAGTATGTGAGGATGGAAACTGGAGCAGGAGGGAAAGATTCGGGGCTTCATTCAGCCTGATATATGGGGTATAGTTTTCGTCGAAAGAATAGTGTTCCGCGTACAAGGAATAGCCAATACATTCTAGTTATATGTAATGTAGCAGTTGTATGTGTGATCTACTGAGCACTAACGTTATTTATTTATGTGGTGTTTATATATGTTTATATATATATGAAATCTACAGTTATTGCCATGCCAATGAACAGGAGAGAGACAAACATTATATTTCATTAGAGTGATGCCCAGAAAGGAGGGGGACAGAGGAAGTAGCAGGGATGAGGAAGGGAGTTGGAGAAGGATATGAACAAGTCGGGGCTTTGCTCGATATGCATGAGCTGGTTTTCTTTTCTTTTCTTTTTCAAGAATGGGACGAACAGGACAACACAACGACATGACCATAAACAGGAACGAAATACACAATCAATATTTACCCAGGAATACTGTTGAAACACAGTACACTCTATGGGTGTTATCCCTGAAGCCTAGTCAGTACTTCAGGCCACCCCCATCATTATGGTGGCCACATCTGAGATTCAAAGGTTGTGGTGACCTGAGTGGTCACCCCTCCAATACTAATCAGACCCAGGTCAATACTACCAACAACCCCTAAATGGGCAACAACACCAGTTGGGACTTCCTATTTATACTGCTAGGTGGAACAGAGCCTCAGGGTGTAAGGAACTTGCCCATATGTTTCGGCCCACTTGGGAATCGAACCCCAACCCTTTTGGTTGTGAACCAAAGGTGCTATCCAGTAAACTACAAGACACTCACTAGTTATGACTTGACATGAATATAGGAAAGGTGAGAAGAGCAATGAAATTTACCCTGGAATACTGCCAAGCTACCAACATTTACATTGCAGGTCCTCATTAACGCCTGAGTGAGACAGAACACCAAAGAGATAGAGCTAGCTCATAACTCTACGTGGGCTTTGTCACTAAAGGCTAGTCAGGACCTGCATCAGCCCGGGTCACTGGCGACATACGGATTCGCAGGCTGCAGGAGGAACACTAGTCCACACGAGGCAGTTCCTTAAATAATTACTTACCTCACTGGGAAACTACCATACCTCACCCATCTTGTAAGGGGGGATGGGCCGATTTTCTGGACCACTTTCTCCCTCATGTTTAACTCCATTAGTTTTCAGATGTTAAGATGTTTGCCCCATTAGTTAGTCGATTTTAAGACATTCCGCCCCATTTCTTCGTCAATATTTAAACCTTTCATGCTATTAAGGTGTCGATTTTTTCCCTGGCAAACGATAGTGATAGTGATAGTTTATGTTGGTAGAACCGGCCTTCGGCCGGGAAATTTGTCTACCGAAAAATGTACAAATTAAAATAGAAGGGGGATCTATTGGGTGCTCTTTTTAAATTTGATGGAGGTCTAGGGAGGAAACTAGAAACCTAATAAATAAATGAAAAAAATCTACCAAAAAGTGAACCATCCCCCCTTAAGCACAATCATTATCTCTATGAATGTAGTATACCTGTAAGGATGGTGAATGAGTGTATACCTGTAAGGATGGTGAATGTAGTATACCTGTAAGGATGGTGAATGTAGTATACCTGTAAGGATGGTGAATGAGTGTATACCTGTAAGGATGGTGAATGTAGTATACCTGTAGGGATGGTGAATGTAGTATACCTGTAAGGATGGTGAATGTAGTATACCTGTAAGGATGGTGAATGTAGTATACCTGTAAGGATGGTGAATGTAGTATACCTGTAAGGATGGTGAATGTAGTATACCTGTAAGGATGGTGAATGTAGTATACCTGTAAGGATGGTGAATGAGTGTGACATCTGGTGGTTGAAGTCATTCATTACCATCTTCACCACCACCTTCACCAAGACAATATCACACCACCACAATTATCTCTGTAATGGGAGACTTGTAATTGGGACCTACCAGAGTGGAACTGGTTGCCTCTGTGAGGGGAGGTACCACAGGTTTTTTGTTTTGTTTTAAGGGGAGGTTTTTAGTTTGTTCCCTAGACCTCCATCAAGCTTAACATTACACCCCCAAGACCCTTTTTAAAAATACTGTCCCGGCTCGCTATCGCTCACCAGGAAAAAATCGACACCTAAATGGCACGAAAGGTCTTAAAATTGACAGACATGGGGCGAAAGTTCTTAAAATCACCAAACTAATGGAACGAACATCTTAAAATCTCAAAATCAATGGTGCTAATCATGAGGAAGAAAGGGGTCCAGAAATATATCCTTCAAGTGGAAATCTCCCCTTAACCCCTTCTGTACCGGCGACGTCTGTTATATGTTTTTCTAACTACATTTAGACGATTTTATGAAGCTTAGAGAGGATCAGTGGTAGTTGAAAGGGTTGATTGAGATAGTTCGAAGCATAATAATTGATAAAGATCCTTCCCTACAGTGAATAAAATCGATTAGTAGTAGCCAGCATATAATTAAAAGACTTCGCCGGTAAAAAAGGGGTTAACGCCACATCTACCTGTATATGCGCTTACGATTCCATATTGTTCTCAAGGAAACATGATTTACCTCCTCATAACACAATCATGAAGGTAGTTTCAATAACTGTGAATTATAAATGAGGTCACGGAGCGGGATGAAACGGTGAAGCATGTGTTGTCATATGAGGTAAATTCTCGATACTGTTGTCATCCACTTCTAGATCGTGTTACAAGTATATCGAATAATTCTTTATAAATGAAAACTAATGATTTTATGTCTATTTCTATTTTGTATTATATTTTATTTTATTTATATGTACTTAATTATTAATATATATATATTTTTTTTTTTTTTTTTTTTTTGCCAAGAACAAAAATTATGAAACAAGTAGCATCTAAAGGCTAAGACAGTCAGTTACTTATGTTTGGACACTACAGTATTACCCCACTGCAGAAGTCCTCCATTATTACCACCAATCACGAACGAGGACAACTTAAGTCCCAAGAAAAGCATCAACATTAAGTACGATGATTACAACAACATCAACGATAATCAATACCACTACCACTAAATAGCAACTCCCTCATTACTATCATCATCACCACAAGTAACAACACTAAGCTGGTGTCACACGAGCGATTTTTCCGTCAATTTGTACAGGCAATTGTAGTCTGGAATCATCGAAATTGAAGTCTTATCATATATCAGGCACTTAGCATAATCTACCTTCAGTCTAGTTTCCGATGCCAGTGTTAAAGAGCTTTACAATATTACGAGGCAAATCTTGCTCATCGAAAATTGCCGGAAAAAGTGCTCGTGTGACACCGCCCTAACCTAAATATATCTCCCACCATTATAACACCCACAGAATCAAGATTATTTAAGTCCGACCATCACAATTATCCCCTTATTACCACCATAACCAAAATAAACAATAGCAATAACAAAACAATGAAACACAGTAGTCTAGAGATGGAACGAATATCAATTTTCACTATTTGCGAATACGAATACGAATACGAATTTTTTGTTGTAAAATTCGCGAATACGAATACGAATAGCGAATATTTCAATCCTTATTTCATCCTTCAAGAACTGGTAATTATTTGTATGTCACCAACAAACGTTAATTAAATTACTAAGAAATTAATTACCAGAAGTTAGTGACGATGTGAATGTGTAATTTCTTGAATATCATAAATGAACTGTATGAATTAATGTCTAATATATTGTAAGAGTTCAGCCATAGAACATTGAATAATTAAAATTAAATCCATTCAATGTTCTATCTAGTTTCCAGTCCTCAGTCCCAGTGTTGCCGCTTTATTGGTACTAAAGTACCAGATTTGGTACATTTGACTCTCTCCAGTACATGTTATACATTTTCCAATACAATAGTCCATATCTGGTACTAAATACGAAATCAGTGAGGAAATATGATGGAATGTATCTTAGTGGCATGCTATTACATTGGATATGTCTGAAATGGCAATATTGCGACGGTTCAAATGTCCAGGTCCAGCATTACCGGGCAGTGATTTCACTTTAGAATAATTTGGTACTTTTCACTAGTTTGATCTGGTACTATTAAATACAGTTAAGTAGCAACACTGCTCAGTCCTCCTTCATTCCAATTTAGCGGCCCCAACGCACATCTACACTTTATTTATTCGTTTGTATTAACTTTAAAATTTAATATTTAATATTTGTGTACTGTATATATTCTATTGGTTTCGTGGACATATTCGCATATTTGCAAATACCTATGAATGGAAATGCGAATACGAATACGAATACGAATATTGAAAAACATAGCGAATATTCGGACATACGAATACGAAACGAATATTCGGTCCATCTCTAAACCACACCACCTGCTCAACCAGTAACAACAATAATTAATGATTGTACAGCTACCCCTACCTCACCACCTAATAAAAAAAAAAAAAAAAAAAAAAAAAAAAAAACTTCACCACTACTGAATAACAATGTATGTATGTGTGTATGTATGTACAGTATGTATGTATGTATGTATGTATGTATATACTCACGCACATACTCCATAGCTGGGGGTGGCCGACACGAGACAGAGCCAGAACATAAACAACATTTACAGTTCCAATTTCTAGGGTCTGGGATAACTTTTGCGTTCCCTCGCCACTTACTCTGGCTCGTCTAGTAGGTGCATTTTACAATGGGAGGAGGATTCCTAGCCCCCTGCCCCCAAATAACAATACCAGCAACAAATATTCTACCGTTATTACCATCTAAGCACCACAGTTAAGGGATCCCACCTCGCTTGTTTTCTCTTTCTCTCCCTCTCTCTTTGGTTTGTATCCATTTGGCCCCATTCAGCCTACTGTTTTAAGACGTTTACCCCCATCCAGGTGTCAATATTTTCCTGGCGAGCGGTAGCGAGCCAGCATATACAGTATATATATATATATATATACAGTATATATATATATATATATATATATATATGTTTTGACAGCAAGCTAAATTTGTAAATTTTTCGATAGAAAAATGTATCCGGCGAAGCCAGATTTCTCCATACAATGCTGGCTCGCTATCGCTCGCCAGGAAGAAATCGACACCTGGATGGGGATAAACGTCTTAAAACAGTTGGTTGAATGGGGCCGATTGGATACAAGCCAGAGAAAGAGAGAAAAGGAGAGAAAAAGAAAACAAAACAGGTGACCCCCCTTAAGGCGGTGTCACACGAGCGATGGTTACGTCAATTTTTACGGGCAATTGTAGTCTGGCAGCTTCTAAATATAAGTTCCATAATAATAAAGTAGACGTGCCGTTTTGCCAAAATCAAAACGGCATAGGCCTACCCCACTCTGCGATGGGTTACCATCATCACTACTAATACCATCATCAATCACAATTACCATCAATACAACTGCCACAATCATCGCGACTACTGTCATCATCACCATTACTATGATCATCATCACTACTACAAATACAATCATCACTACTATTCTCACCATCATCACTACTACTGTCACCATTGTCACTACCATCTTAATCACTACTATCATCATTGATACTACACCTATCAACCATCATTACTACTATCATCACCACCATCTTACAATCATCACTACTACTATAACCATCATCATTACTACTGTCACAAGTATTATCATCATGTATCCTACTATCACCATCATCACTACTACTGCCATCATCACCATTACTATGATCTTCATCATCACAACTATTGTCATCATCACTACAACTTTCACCATCATCACTACTATTCACCATCACCACTAATACTCACACCATTATCACTACTGTCATGATTATCACTACAACTATCATCATTACTTATCACCATCATCACTACTATCATGACCATCATCACTACTACTAGTATTGTCACCATCATATCTACTACTGTCATCATCATCAATACAAATACAACCATCATCACTACTATTATCACCATCATCACTACTATCACCATCAATCCAACTATTACTACCATCACTTCTAATGCCAACTAAACTAACTTAACCTAGCAAATGCGGAGAGAGAATTTTTCGCCCCCAGAACGCCATCATTGGTAGGGGGGGGGGGGTAAAACCATAGTTTGGACCTAAAATCATAACTATTGCACAAATTCAAAAAATCTTTTTTGGCTGACGTTCGCATTCACCCAACAAATGTTCGTGAGTAGATGTGCCATTTTGCCCAAAATAAAAATGGCATACCCAACTCTGCAATGGGTTACCATCATCGCTACTAATACCATCATCAATCACAATCACCATCATTATTACTGTTAACATAATCACTACTACTATAACCATCATCATTACTACTGTCACAAGTATTACCATCATGTATCCTACTGTCACCATCATCACTGCTACTGCCATCATCACCATTACTATGATCTTCATCATCACAACTATTGTCATCACCACAACTTTCACCATCATCACTACTACTCACCATCATCACTAATACTCAACCATCGTCACTACCATCATCACTACTGTCATTATTATCACTACAACTATCATCATTACTTGTCACCATCATCACTACTATTATGACCATCATCACTACTACTAGTACTGTCGCCATCATATCTACTACTGTCATCATCATCACTACTGTCATCATCATCAATACAACTACAACCATCATCACTACTATTATCACCATCATTACTACTATCACCATCAATCCCACTATTACTACCATCACTTCTAATGCCAACTAAACTAACTTAACCTAGCAAATACGTAGCGAGATGTTTTTGCCCCCAGAACAAATGCGTTCTTAGTGTGTGAGCCCCTTCGGGGCTCACACACTAAGAACGCCATCATTGCTGGGTGGGGGTGGGGGAGGTCAGTAAAACCATAATTTGGACATCAAATCATAATAACTATTGCATAAATTCAAAAAAAAGTTTTTGACTGACGTTCGCATTCACCCAACAAATGTTCGTGTGAAATTTGGTGAAAATCCGTTCAACGGTCTAGGAGGAGTTTCGGGACAGACGGACGACGACAACAACGACGAAGACAGATTTTTTTTTTCCGGTGGTACCCACTATACGGGTGGGGGGGCAATACCAAACTCTGCTTACGCAAAGTTGATAAAACTACCTAACATAATCTCCCTTCGACCTAGTTTCTGATTACACTGCCAAAGAGCCTCAAAGTGGCACGAGAAAAAACTTGCTCATTGAGAATTGCCGGAAAATGCGCTCGTGTGACACCACCATAAGGGCTGGTTCACTTTTTGGTAGATTCTTTCATTTATATATTATTTTTTTTTTAGTTTCCTCCCTAGACTTCCATCAAACTTAAAAAAACATCCATCAGATCCCCCTTCTAGATTAATTTGTACATTTTTCGGTAGAAAAATTTCCCGGCCGAAGGCCGGTTACTCTTAAGATTACAGGCTTGCTATCTCTCGCCAGGAAAAAAATGGACACCTAAATGCCACAAAAGGTCTTAAAATTGACAACGAAATGGGGCAAAAGGTATTAAAATCGCCAAACAAATGGGCCGAACGTCATAAATTCTGGAAACTATTGGTGGTAAGCATGCGGAAGAAGGGTGACCAGAAAAACAGCCCATGTCCCCTTAACCCTTTAGCCAATATCCTCCACACAACCATCACAATTCACACTATACTCTGTTTAATTTCATCTGACGCTAGATTACAATGTTCTTATATCAATTACTCAACTAATACGAACAATGCAAAATGTAGTATGGAGAAAAACTTGGTATTTATAGGATGAAGGAGTATAATAGTTGCATATAGTTCCAATAACTATCGAAAAAAACAGTTCCTTATATTACAGGTTCGCTATCGCTCGCCAGGAAAAAATAGACACCTAAATGACACGAAGTCTTAATATTGACAAAGAAATGGACCGACAGATCTTAAAATCGCCAAACAAATGGGCCGAACGTCTTAAAATCTGAAAACTAATGGCACTAAACATGAGGGAGAAGGGAGACCAGAAAAGCGACCCATATCCTCTTAATAACAAAACATCGACATCTTCTGCAGCATCACCACCAAATTCAACAACAATAACATCTACACCATCACCACCACAGACAGCACCTCCAACAACAACAAAACACCATTACAAACACCTCTTCCTTCGATAACAACACCATCACCATAAATAGTACCTCTAGCACCACCACCACCACAGACAGCGCCTTCAGCAACAACAAAACACCATTATATGCACCTCTTCCTTCGAAAACACCACCACCACCACCACCAGTAGTATCTCTAGCAACACCACCACCACCACCACCACAGACAGCACCTCCAGCAACAACAAAACACCATTACAAACACCTCTTCCCTCGAAAACAACACCACCACCAGAAAAAGTACCTCTAGCAACAACACCACCACCATTAACAACCGCCAACAATAACATCTACACCACCACCACCACCACCACCAGCAACAACAAAGCACCATTACAAACACCTCTTCCCTCGAAAACAACACCACCACCAGAAAAAGTACCTCTAGCAACAACACCACCACCATTAACAACCGCCAACAATAACATCTACACCACCACCACCACCACCACCAGCAACAACAAAACACCATTACAAACACCTCTTCCCTCGAAAACAACACCACCACTAGAAATAGTACCTCTAGCAACACCACCACCACCACAGGCAGCAACATCAGAAACAACAAAACACCATTACAAACACCTCTTCCTTCGATAATACCACCAGAAATAGTACCTCCAGCAACACTACCACCACCACGACCACCTCTAGCAACACCACCACCACCACTAACAACCACCACCACCAGAAATAGCACCTCTAGCAACACCACCACCACCACCACGCACTCCAAGACATAAACAATTGAAGAGCAGACAATCGCAGTAATTATCCAGCACAAGGAGGAGGAGGACGTCTCTACCCCTACCCTCCTCTCTCCCTGGGGCCCCGCGCGACACCATTAATCACCTTCTGCGGGCACAAAGCAACGGGTCGCCTACAGCAGGAGTCGTCTGTCTTCCCCGTCAGTAGAGTGAAGCGGGGCAGTTACTGATAAGGGCAGGGTGTGGTTGGCTGGAGGTGGTGGGTACGGTAGCGGACAGGTATTCACGGTACCCTCCCGCTTAATAAAGGTTACCGTGTACTCATTCGTTTGGCGGATATCTGCAATGCTAAAATGTAATTCATATCCTAGATAATTCAGCATTTGACTATCACGTACCCAAAACATTGATCATACATAACAATATAGTAAAGTGCTAATTTCCCATAAAAAAAAAACCCTGCACACCCTACTCTGCGACCTAGAATTGTGAAAATTGTCTTTAATCTTTATTGTAAAAACGGTTTATATATATATATATATTTCATTGCATAATCTTGCTCTGAGTATTCCAGATATACCTGTATATGATAAATATAGTGAGAATCTATCAGTATCTTAGGAAATATTGAAAATCATATTTTGACCAATGACTTTGGCCTTAATATTTGGAATATTTACCTAACATTTGGTCACCATAACACCAATATAAGCATTATGTAGCATTATGAATATTGTGTAATTGGAATGAAAAATTGAGTGACCATATTCTATGACCTTTACCTTTCATCTTGACCTTTGAGTAACAGAAAAACAAAAAATTTGTTGGATAATAGTCGTATTGACGAACCAAATTCACCTGCAAAATTTGATGACAATACATTACAGAGTCTAGGAAGAGTTTAGAGAAAATTGTTTACACTCTTGTTTTGATCTTTGACCTTAACTATTAGAATATTTACATGAAATTGATAAATATGTTATTAAAGTAAAATGCAACTAGCACAGTCAGTTTGCCAACATTTAAGTAATATGTTTTTATTAACTACATAAGTTGACCGTTTACCTTGACCTGTGACTTTGACCATTATGTAGGATAAATTTTTTGGTTTGCATTGACGTAGCCTGGAAAATCAAATAAGCGTGATTTTTGTTTATAAAAGTTCATTAGTTTGTATCAATGATATTAAAGGATTAGTTGACCTTGACCTTTGGCCTTCATCTTGACCTTTTACGATGCCTGAATATAATTAATTTTTTTCATTTTTATTTAAGGTGCAACTGCGAATTTGGTGGTTTGCATAAATAGTGAAAAAAGCAAAAAATATATATTAATAATACATATTGACCATTTATTTGACTTGTGACCTTTACCTATGTTGGAATTATATTTATTCTAGTATGACCTTGGACTAGATATTCCGAATATACATGCAAGCCTAGTGAGAATCTAACAGTTAGTATATAATACTAGTAAAATCATAATTTGACCTTTGACTTTAACCTTAAGAATTGAAATTCTTTTCCAAAATTTGGTCAGCTTAACAACAATGCTGTCATTAACTAGCATTATGAATGTGGTGTAATTCTTATGAAAGCTTAAAAATAAGAAATATTGATCAAATACTATGACCTTGACCTTTCATCGCATTGACCATCCAAATTTGCCTGCACGATTTGGTAACAATACATTACACTGTTTAGCAGGAGTTTAGGGAAAATAACAAACACTCCTGCTTTGACCTTTGACCTTTGACTTTAACTATCAAAATCTCTATATGAAATTTGATAAATATGTTATTTAAGTAATAAGAAACTAACACAATAATTTCTGCTAAATTTGAGTAATTTATTCAATTAGTATTAAAAGTTGACCTTTGACCTTTAGGTAAGAGTATATTTTATTGCATGAACGCTGCCATGGAAAATCAAATAAGTATGCCTAATTCGATTAAATTTTATTAGTTAGTTTCAAATATATTAATAGAATAGTTGACCTTGACCTTTCACTTGACCTTTATATGTCTCAATTTAACATTGTCATTTAAAGTGCAATTATCTCAGCAAATATTGTGAAGTTTGCATGAATAGTAAAGAAAATAGAATATTGACCTTATATTTGACCTTGACCTGTGACCTTTCAAATGGAATTATATATTAACTTGTATAACCTTGGCCTAGGTATTCCGAATATACATGATATACCTAGTAATAACCTAACAGTTAGTATAAAAAAACACTAGGAAATATCTCGTTTTGAACTTTGACCTTTACCTTTGAACTTACCCTTTAGTGTATTTATCTGAAAGTTGGTCAGTATAATACCAATGGTACCAGTAATTTGTATAGAGAAAAGGAAGACATTTGCGTAATTTTTTTTTTTTTATAAAAAATTACCCTAATTTTGACCTTTAACCCTTTATTAGCGGCGCGCATCATATGTCGAGTGAAAGAAATTTGGACTATGTGGCGGCTCACACCATAAGTCGTGTGGCAATTTCAGCACGTAATGTTGCTGAGAGAGAGAGAGAGACAAGTGGTGGCAGGAGAGTAGCGAGCGTATGACTGCTCCAGACCACCTCGGTGGACCAACTGACATGAATCCCACCCTCCTCCACCCTCTCACACTCGCTACATAGTGAAATGTATGGGGAAAGTACCGAATTACATGGTTTTTGCACTCGTGTTGCGCGGTTGTTGCAAGAAAACTAGCGGTCATACAAGGATCGTTGTGGTGTCATTGGAAAGCTCTGTTTATGCCCTTTCAGGGATAGATACTTGTTTTACGCTCTGGGTCTTATTTAGGCATGAAAATGATCACGTAAACATCCCTATTTTGGGTAAAAACACCCCGCTGGTGGCTACATATTATTTACCGCCTAGGCCGCTCGTTAGGTGTTAAGTATAACGGAAAAATACTTTTTGACTGACCTTTGCATTGACCAAATAGATATACCTGTGAAATTTGGTAAAAATCCATTAAATGGTCTAGGAGGAATTTCCAGACAGACAAACGGACTATGACGATGGATGACGGCGGACGACGGACAACGGACGGCAGACAAGCTGACTAGTGGTGTACAGTATACGGACAGGATCTGTGTGCACGATACCACTCTGCTTACGCAGAGTTGATAACTTCAGACCCAGTGGCTATGTATGCACAAGTCAGTGTTTGTTAACTAATATATCACAAGGCTTAATTTTTGTGGCTCAAATGAATTAAACGAAGTATTCATCTGACTTTGAATTATTATATTATTATATTATATTATACCACAAATTTCTAATTACAACATTTTATTAAGTTGTTAAATTGGCGTCAGTGGAGGAGTTTAACATTGAAGTACGGTGGTAACTGCTTGCTATTAACTTTAATGAGTGGAATATACTTAGTACAAAACTATTGTTTGAATTAATCCTTCTTACACAAGCGTTTTCTCTTCTCTATTGTGAATCACTTGGTGCAGTGCGTTTCTCAGCAAAAACATAAACAAGTGGTTAATGCCACTAAATTGTATTCACATATAATCAAGAAATAAGATATTATTCATTAACTGACGCTGTCATCAACCAGTATTAATAATGGCGATCACATAGTAGGTAGGATGACTTGTGGATTGCTGGCAATAATGTTTTGTGGACGATAACAGAAGATACAATACCTTCTGTAGGTGGGTACGAAGATGCTAACACGTAGCTGAGTAAGAGAACAGTGATGTGCCTGAGTATAATACTTGTAACTTGCAGAGAAAACCCGTGGGCTCAATAACAAAGATAGATGAAGGCCAAATTTAAAAGTTACAAAACGTGGATAGTACAGTACAAAGTTGATTACCTGCCGAACTATTGCCCTGTATTTTCTATCGATCAAGTTAAGTCGGCATATAAAAATCCCTGTATGGTACCCTAAAATATGGATCCTATGACTTGTGCATGAATTGAAATACATTCTCCAAGTAGGATGTTCCTTCTCCTTAATATACATAGGAAGAGGTTAAGTATCCGTTATCACGCCGTGGTGTAGTGAATTAAAGCATGGTGGTCACTCTTCCTGACTGTCGGTGGTTCGAGCCTGGCTGGAAATATAAGAAAATATGTATATATACAGTATATGTATATATATATATATATATATATATATATATATATACAGGGTGTTTTAAAACAACACTGCCAGACCTCATATGCTAATTAGTATATACAATAACGAAGAAGATTATCCAAGGACAAAATGCAAAATAATATACCATTAATGATTTAAACCGCATAGAGTAAAATAATTAGTGACACCCAGGTATGAGCTATAATCCGAACACGGGCTAGTGTCCCCCCCCCCCCAAATAGCCTACCTCTTGCCTCCCATCCCAGTTCGAGTTTTTCTTCGAAGCTTTGGAGTCATAACGAATCTTTTCATGTGTTTAATCATCTGCTCGGCCATGGTGCTATCTTCTTCTGTCATAGTGATTTTATTTACCTTATAATATCACATAAATATGGATTGTCGTTATTTAGGTGTGTCTCTGCCTTTGTTATTTTATACTCGTTAAGTCCAAGTGACGTAAATTGTTTGTTTTGGGTACCATTAGATGATTTTAAATATTCATTAGTGAACACCGTATACTTGTATGTCTACAGCTACGTAAAATCGTCAAACTTCAACCATAAAACTGATAGACATATTTCGTTAGTACTCTGTGATAATAGTAACGTAATGAGGTATTTGTATTGAAACAGTAAATTGCGCAGGAACAATTTTTTCCCATTCAAACAGTTTCACGAACGATTAAATTACCTATAGCAGTGTTCGGATACCTGACCCAGACTTGAGATTCATTATTTTACCTCTTGGTCATCGTTACAAAATTAATGGTGCATATCTGTTTACGCTACTTGGATTATAATACTTAGCAGTTTTCTTCTAATTGCAAAATATCATTACCAATTTTATGTTACTTTGATTTTGTAATTATTCATATGTGATTAGGTCATTAAATATCTCCTCTTTACCTTTTTTACTTGGTAATCATTCATATTATGTATCATATCTTTTGTGTTGAGCTCAGAACCCTGTTTTGCTAAATTTCTAAATAACCATTTATCTCCGTTACAATATATTATTGGTAAACATAGAATAGAAATATGTGTATTATATATTTTGATCAATGTGGTCGTCATACTCTGGCAGTGTTGTTTTAAAACACCCTGTATATATACACACACGAAGGAGAGAATGGACAACACTGACTGTAACAAGTTCCACCCCCAAAGTTGATGAAGTAATTTCGAGCCAAATTGAAGGTAGCGTACGTTGGAGTCAAAATGTCTGGACACACTTAACTTAAAGCAGTTTAAGTTGAGGGAAACATAGATTGAGCAAGAAAGTTCCTGAGTTTACATGTTGAGTAGAAGATAGACTGGGAAAAACGGATCACTCTTGGAAGACACTCACCAGTTTGATATTCTGGTGAGGGAAATACTGAAGCTAATTATTGTGCCCGTGTAATAGTTTCCTCCGATGTTTTTGCTCTGCTCAGTTCAAAGCCAAGACAGTGCTCCCAACTATTACAGCGTGCAACCAGACTAGGCCACGGTACAAGTATTGTATTATATATATATACTTACTGTATGGCAAAGTCACACTAATATTTTTCTTTTTCTTTTTTCCAAGCAATATATTTTAGTGGACACTTATTCAAGACAAAACTTCGGCACTCCCTTTGACTTGTTGATGACAAGTAGGCGGATAATATTATATACCAATTAAGTTAGTTGAACTACAATAAACTATCGCTATAAAGTTCGTTCATGTTACTCAAACTACCCAGGCTTCTCGCTGGTCGGAGGCAATACTATACTCTATTTCATTTCAGCTGACGGTAAATTGAATCACTTAGCAGCTAATTTATAGATATTTAATGGAACAATATGAAACTACTACTGTATGTCGCTGCAGCATATTAAGACCAAGGTTGTATAATTAGCACCATATTTCACTACAAAATCTTCAAAATAACTGAGAAATCTTGATGGGAACTTTGCATTTTACCGTCAGTTGTAAAGAAACAGGGTATAGTGATGATGTTGGTAGTGTCCCTGAGGCCCGGACCTCCCGCCACTATACTCGGTGACCCAGACTGGACCACACGCTGGGAACATTACCAACACAAATGGGTCATCGGCAGTGTAGTGGCTAGGGCGAGGAACTCAGACATTTAAGGGGAGAAACTAATGGGGCTAAACATGAGGGGGAAAGTGGTTCAGAAAACCGGCCCATCCCCCCTTAACCCCTTCACCACCAGGACGCTTTTTGTCCTTTGATTGAGGCTAACACCAAGACCAATAGTATACAGTTAGTACTATTGGTCTTGGCTAAAACTAGATGGTTTTATGCAGTTTATGAAGGACCTTTGATATTGAGAGGGTTTATTGAGGTAGCATTTACCCATTAGAGTCTTATAGGTAAATTATAATTATAGAAGAGAGGGTGAATTAGGTACTGTACGTGTACAATAAGATAGTGCAGGGTATGAAACAGGGGTACGTGTTCGAATTTCTTTCCAACTAAACGTCAGTAAGTTCGAAAAGGCCAAAAACTAGGTTGTTGGAAATAATTTCGAAATGTTCTAGTTTGAATTAAGTTCGAAAATTGCTAACTGGAATTATGTTCGAAAATATCCACTCGGTATAAAATGCACTATCAACACGTACTTGTTACCACGTACTGTACGTATTTCCAACTAAATTATATAATATTACATACGATCATATTTCCAAGTCCCTCTTCAAAATCGGAAAATTGGTTCGTGGGAACAGGTTCGACGGATTTTCGAACTTATTTCCGAATTTCGAATTTAATACCGAGTGGATATTTTCGAACATAATTCCAATTAGCACTTTTCGAACCTATTTCAAACTAGAACATTTCGAACTTAATTCCAGCAACCTAGTTTTTGGCCTTCTCGAACTTACTGAACGTTTACTTGGAAAGAAATTCGAACACGTACCTGTTTCAAACCTTGCACTATCAGCACGTACTGTACTGTACTTATTACCAACTAAATTTTATAATATTACATACGATCCTATTTCCAAGTCCCTGTTCAAAATCGGAAAATTGGTTCGTGGGAAACAAGTTCGAAGGTTTTCCAACATAATTTTACGTAACTATTTCCCCCCAAATAGCATGAACTTTTTGTACACGTACCACTTTCCCTCTCCCTTATAGAATATATACGTTTTTGCAATTTTAGAGCAATTATTGTTAATTAGCCCTCAACCTAAAAATGCCACCACACCAGAGCGTCCTACTAGTTCAAATGGTACCTCTCTTCAACCTAAATTTGTACTTTTTTCGGCAGCAAAATGTTTCAGCCAAATGCCGGTTTATCCTAAATTGTAGCCTCACTATCGCTCGCCTGTTAAATATAGACACCAGATCAGGTAGAAAACGTCAACTAATAGCAATACTAATGCTGCAAAACGTTTCCGCAAAATTTATGTGGTGAAAAGGGGGTGTCCAAAAATGCTACCCACTCTTCTTAACCCCTTCTGTACTGGTGGCGTATTATATTTTTATTCTAACTACATTTAGACGATTTTTTGTAATTTAAGAAAGATCTGTGGAAGTAAATTGGGTTAAGTGAGACAGTTCGAAGCCTGTAAATTGGCAGAGGCCCTTTTTAAACTGAATGAAAGTGTCTAATAGTAGCTAGAATATAATTTAGGAGACTCCGTCGGTACAGAAGGGCTTAATAGTTTAGGTTAGGTTAGGTTAGGTTAGGTTAGAGTACTTTAGGTTAGGTTAGGTTAGGTTACGTTAGGTTAGGTTAGAACAGCTTAGGTTAGGTTAGTTTAGACTAGGTTAGGTAAGGTTAGGTTAGGTTAGGTTAGGACTATCATCATAATCCAAAGTTACAAATTCCTTCAGTAGGCTACAGTAAATCACAATATAGGTAAGTTGATGGTACTCTGCATTATATATTCCTTCAGCATAGCTTATTATGTCTAACCAAGGCAAAAGCGGATCACAACTTTCAAGGATGAAGGAAAAACGTGAAACAATACGCTTAAGGGGGTAGTGCTATTGTTTTGGTCTACAGTATATGTGTTTATTTATTTATTTTTGAGTTTATTTGATAGACCTCCACCAAACTTTAAAAAAAAATAAAACAAAATAGACCCCCTTTCAAGGTATATTTGTACATTTTTCTACCGAAAAATGTCCTGGCCCTGGCCGAAGGCTGGTTCCTTCTAAAATTACCTCAGTAAAATTACAGAGGCAAAAGGTCTCAAAACTGACAAATTAACGGAACGAACGTATTAAACTCTCAAAAATAATTTGCTAAACGTGAGGGAGAAGGGGGTCCAGAAAAAGCGACTACCTAAAGGTAATAGCGCGATGACAGCATTTTGCTATACTTTAACTACTGAACGATTATAGAAGTTCAGTAAATGGTGGTTGGGTGAATAGTTAGCATTTTGATCGTTCTGTGCTGTATTAATGTCTGTCAGATGTTGAATAGGGTGGGTAAGTGTAGACACATGTTGGTATAGCTCACTCAAAAAGAAGAAATCGTGTGTAAATATTGCTGATACCAATTATTGATCATAACCTAATTGGTGCCGAGGAATGACTTATTTGCCCTACTGTACTCTGAAGAAGCGCTACGAAGGGCTGGTGTAAATCATGTATAAGCTCCCTCTAGATTTACACGAGAATGGCTCCCAGTAGCTTTGTACCCTCTTGTTCCCCAACCGGAGTTTACAAGCCGCTTAGCATGTGAAAGGAACGGTAAGTAATAAATGGAGGCTTGTACAGTTGGCCAAATAAGTCATGTCTCCTCTGTTATTACGTTTTGCTCGCTGTGTGCTGTATTAATGTTTGTCAGATGTTGAATACGGTGTGAAAAGATAGGAACGCGTTAGTATATCTCACTCGAAACGATGACATAATGCTTAGATAGTGCCGATACCAATTATTGATCGAAATATACTTGGTGCCGCGACATAATTTATTTGGCCAACTGTACTGGCGGGCTGCTCAATGGATGGCATGAGTTTTGTTGCTTTCCATATTCTTCAAAGGACGGCGGTAGGCAGAAGGGGGAGACAGAGAGTTACATAGATAGACAGTGATACACAGACTGTAAAGACCTCGCGGCTCCTACAAGGCAGTCCGGACTTAATTCTAATAAAATTTGCTACTAGGTGGAAGGTAAAGCTAGCAAAGCAGAAGGCCTTCTCTCCACCCACCACTCCCAGAATACATAATATATAGATATTACCCTACATAATACAGTATACCTGTAGACTATTATATTATATATTAGTTTTGCAATTCACAAAGCTACACTGGCCGATCTAGCAACGTACTGCTAAGGTAGCCAAAAAAAAGCAAGGACTTCCTCCATTCGCCTCTAAACGACCCTCGGGGTGGGACGTAGCCTATGTCACTCCCCGGGTAGAGTTACCTTCATACCACCTGAGTTCTCAACCCTAAATTTATGAATGTCAGAGTGAGTCAGTGACTATTTGACTTATTATACAGGGTGTCCCAGGAGGAAAGAGCATAACTTTGGGAAATGATAAAACAAGGTATTCTAAGCATAAAATGTTCTATAACAGAAAGTCCAAATCTCATCCGTTAAAATGATATTGAAGGTTTTATGTAGTGTCCTCCCCCGCATCACTGTAATGGACTTTTCCATGTCAAATAGTTTCCAACTGGTCCAGATTGGGCAAAGTGTAACATACAAAATTATATAATCTTTAAAATAACATGATAAAATAATTGAAGTTAGATGGAGGTGTGGTAGGCAATTGGACTGCTAGGCGTGGCTTATGGGGAAATACATAAGAACATACTATTTTCAACATGCAATATCTCTATACTGGTTGAAATTTGGAATACTTCTTATAGAATATTATAGGCTTAGAATATTTTTTGTATAATTTCCCAAACTTATGCCCTTTCCTCCTGGGAATCCCTGTATAGATGAACTGTTTAAATTATTTTTACACAATCACTTACGCTCCCTGTTTTATCAATAAACATATTTTTCATTCCTCCAGTCATATTTACATGCATAATTTACATTTCTCACTTTGAATGTGTACTTCTCAGATTTTGTAGACATAAATTTCTTTTCACGGAAAATATACACTCCCCAACATTCCTCTATTCGGAAAATCTATACTCCCCCAATTGTCTCTGTGAAGAGAGAGAGAGAGAGAGAGAGAGAGAGAGAGAGAGAGAGAGAGAGAGAGAGAGAAAGAGAGCTTCGATCACTACTATTAATAAGCATATCGAATATGAAATGTGTCCGTTGTCATTAAGCGAAATATAAAACTTGAACATGGCTGTATAGTTTTAAGCATTATACAATATTTAACAATGGTTACACTTCTTGAGTTCATAAAATGCTCATTATTGACAAAACTGAATTATATCGATAATGTGATGAACATAGGCACACAGATCCATGCCCAGGAAAGTGCCTGTACACCATCCTCAATTGTTTCAACACGAAGTTCCCCACAGAAGCTGATGGTGTACCAAAGAGATCCTTTACAATACCAAAGACTGATAACATTTTTCTGTATAGTCCTTTTAGGGACTCATTTAACATACTATTAACATTGAAGGGAACTATTTAGTGAACCAGAAATTAGACGTAGACTTCCTATAATTAACATAGACGATTAATTTTGTTGTATAATATTTGAGAACATGCAAGTAATTCAGTGCTACTAGTAGTTTACAAAGAAATCTTTACACAATATATCATAATATCAGATATACAGATCCTGTTTGCTGATGGGTCTCTGTTGGTAGTCCAATTAGCAATGCATCGGAAACGTGACCAACTTCTCCGCCTAGCCCCAAGAGAGTTATGTTTGTGTCAGATTCAGTATACAGCCCGGCAAGGTGGGCATATACAGGTAAACATTGGCCTATGCAAAAGGGGCTCGTAAAACACCATTCCTTCCGTGCTACAGGGACCGTTCACTACCACAACACTTCACACCTTTGGGCGAGAATCACGAGTCTTCAAACGGGCATTGGACCTTATAGAGTTGGAGGTTGAGGGGTGAACGTCGGTGCAGGAGGGGTATTAGATCGTTAGTGAATGAATAACTGTTTTATTACCTATGTAATTCAATTTCAAGACCCATATTGTACAGCTGGATTGGAAAGTTTTTCTGAAATCCTGATTAGATCCTGTGTAAAATAGGAAGGGCCCTGTTGATAATTCCCTTATAAACGACAATAGAGCTACAGGCATAACAGGGTGAGAACGATGAATATGAATGGAACATGTTTTTTTCTTCTTAAGGTTTCGAAATACCGCGTGAAACTTGTAGGTGAACTTTATCATCCTGCTGTATGCTGCTGGGGGTGAAGCTTTATAAGGAAAAGGGGCAGCACACACCCAAGCCACACATATACCGCTGATACTGCTCTGATAATGGGCCCTGGTAGCTCCTGGTAGCTCAGTCCAATGAAGAAACTCCATGGATACCTTGTTGAAAAATTGTATTACCTCAAAGGAGCCGCATATTAAGTCGATGGCCTGGTAATAGAAAGGGAGTAGTTGTGGCTATGAAAATAGCAATGAGCTAACCGTACATTTCGAAGGATATGTTCTAAGCTAATACAATCGTTTTACTTTTTGACTGTAAGAGGTTGTTCCTGGACTGAAAATGTATTTTATGGTGAACCAGAACTTGAAGATAATATTTTCTATACATTTACCCTGATCACATACAGACCTAAGCCAAAGCGTTCGAAAACACAAATAACAAAACACAGAAGCAAAGTTACGAAATAACAATGCATCAATGTAATGCGAAACAAATATGCTTATAAAGTAACTATGCTTGGTTTAATTAACGTCCTAAATGAAATGCATCCCTATTATTCGACTTACAATATATAAAACATACATGAATTCTATACGACTGCGAAGTTTACGAATGATTACCAGTAAGATTTATGTTATAACAAACATGCAGAGATTTGTTTTGTGTCCAGCATGGTTTAATAGGGTAAGGGCTGGTCCTGTCCAGAGTGAGGCTTGGCATCCTCTACCTATTCTTAGCTGTTTCTGTGTATTTTCCTGTACTACTTTTCCTACTTCGGCGGCGGGTGGCTAGGAATGCTCGTCCCATTGTACAATTCACCTGCTAGACGAGACAGAGAAAGGGGCAACTGAACACGAAAGTAGTCCCGAACCCTAAGAATTGGAACTATAAATGTTGTTTCTGCTCGGGCTCTGTCTCGGGTTGGCCACCCCAGCTATGGGGTATGGGCCTGAGTACATGTACAGTACATGGTTATATTTAATGCCGTAAACATTTTCCATGTATGTATGCATCTTACCATATACTGTACAGTATTATGTGGATGTTAACGAGTTTCAAATGCCTTACAACTTTTTGCATTAAGGGGAGATGGGTCGTTTTCCTGGTCCCCTTTCTCCCTCACGCTTAGCCCCTTTAGTTTTCAGATTTTAAGACGTTCTGCCCATTAGTTTGGTGATTTTATGACTTTTCGTGTCATCTAGGCGTCGATTTCTTCCTGGTGAGCTATAGCAAGCCTGTAATCTAGGAGGAACCGGCCTTCGGCCGCTATATTTTTCTACCGAAAAATGTACACATTTAAATTGAAGGGGATCCTGTGTGTTTTCTTTTCGGTAGAAAAAATTCCAGGCCAAAGGCCGGTTACTCTTAAAATAACAGGCTCGCTATCGCTCGCCATGAAAAAATCGACACTTAAATGGAACGAAAGGTCTTAATATTGTCAAAGAAATGGGGTGTAAAGTCTTAAATTCACCAAACTAATGGGCCGAACGTCTTAAAATCTAAACACCAATGGGGCTAAACACGAAGGAGAAGGGGACAGAAAACCCAGCCTATACCCCGTTAAGGAGCTTAGCCAATAATACTATAACAATGTCTCACCACTGTTGTCGTAAAGGTGGCTATTTGTGTTGTCGTTAAGGGGAGATGGGCCGTTTTTCTGGTCCCCTTTCTCCCTTGTGTTAGGCTCCATTTGTTTTGAGATTATAAGATGTTCGGCCCGTTAGTTTGGTGAATTTAACACCTTTCGCCCCATTTCGTTGTCAATTTTAAGACTTTTCGTGCCATTTAGGTGTCGATATTTTTCTATCGAAATTTTTTTTTTTTTATCTTGAAGGGGGGTCTAGGGGGTGTTTTTCTAAGCTCGATGGAGGTCTAGCGAGGAAACTAAGAAATAAAGGAATACATGAACTAATAGCCCCAAAACCCAGCCACTATCCCCTTAACTTAATGGATATCAGGTGTTAATTTGAGGTGTCTGGTGTTAAGGCCGCGGGTGGCTGGTGATTATTATTACATGTTGTTATACACCTCTCTCTCTCTCTCTGTCTGCCTGTATGTCTCTCTGTTTTTATCTCTCTCTCTCTCTCTCTGTCTGTCTGCCTGTCTGTCTCTCTGTCTTTCTCTCACTCTCTCTCTATCTCTCTCTCTCTCTCTTCCCCACATACTAATGATCACGGTAATGGTTGGACTGGTGCCGATAAACAAATGGTTTCCTCCCGATTACTTCTACTTGGGAATCAGCTGAA
>CM064566.1:20417870-20540370 GCA_032716605.1 Paralithodes platypus
TCATATCTACTACTGTCATCATCATCACTACTGTAATCATCAATACAAATACAACCATCATCACTACTATTATCACCATCATCACTACTATCACCATCAATCCCACTATTACTACCATCACTTCTAATGCCAATTAAACTAACTTAACCTAGCAAATGCGGAGCGAGATGTTTTCGCCCCCAGAACGAATGCGTTCTTAGTGTGTGCACACTATGCCGATTTAAGTGCCGACGCTCCACGACTTAAGGAGTGGCGATACAAGGGGGAGACTACTGCCGAGTATCGTGGGTGATAGAGGGGCGGGACGCCCACGGCGGGCAGTATGGACGGGCATGCCGCCTAACGGCAACTGGAAGGGGTCGAGAGGCAACCATGCAAGACCTAAGGAAGATAAATGATGCCACTGGGGTGGCATCATGCGCCATAGCACTCAAACTGGTTGGCGACAACGCTCCTGACGAGCGGCGCCTATAGGAGGTAGGGCGGCGCCGATAGATACTACGGCGGCGATGGACAGCCACCCTGTCACACTGGACCCCTACTCTGTCACACTTGATCCCGACCGAGGCAAACCGGTCCGTCGGAGGCGACTTTTGTGTGTGTGTGTGTGGGGGGGGGGGTTAAGCTTTAGATCTAGGGAGGAAACTAAAAACAATAAAAAGATCCATAAATGAGCAAACAAATGCGCCCATCTCCCCTTAATTAAGTGTTAATTTTTTTTAGTAATTAGTAAAACTAGGCCATCTATAGTTAACCCTTTCAGTACCGGTGACGTCTTTCTCGTTATAGTCTGGCAACTATTAGGTTATTGTATTATGCTTACAACGGGCCTGTAGCAATCACAAGACATCTATTCCTCTCAATTATCTCTCTTAACTCCCACAGACCGTTCTTAAGCTCCATAAAATCGTCTAAGTATGGCAGAACTATGGCAAAACAGACGCCACCGCTATTGAAAGGGTTTATAGATAGTCACTCGTTCATGGGATCGGATTAAGGGGACAGTGGTGATTTTTGGGGTCTATTTATTTATATATTCATTTATTTTTTAGTTTCCTCTCTAGACCTCCATCAAGGTTAAAACAAAAACACCCCCAAAACCATCTATCAACGATGTCCCGTGCGACGTTGCCAAGTCGCGGAGTCACGGTATGCCCTCCCCCTATGACGGCGCCTGGGCGTTACCGGGTCGCTGCCTGAAGGCGACCTACCTTATAAGCGGCGTCTGACGCAGACAGGTCGACACCCTTGTACCGTCTGACGCCTACTGGATGCCGCCCGACGCCACCCGCCTACCGTCACGTTCCCGCCAATTACTAGCCGCCGACTCAACTCATGAGAGTTGTGCATGTTGAACTTTTCCTGAGGCCCCTGACGACCTCTCCCGACGGCTCTCTTGAGTAGGCGCCCACCCACGTCGCGCGGCGATGTAGGCAAAGACCTGCTCCCGATCCTTAAGTCGTGGAGCGTCGGCACTTAAATCGTCATTGTGTTACACCTGCTTAAGAACGCATTATTGCTGGGTGTGTGTGGGGGAGGGGGGTGGGGGGGGGCCTCCGGGGGGGGGGGGGGGGAACATATTTTTGGTAAAACCATATTTTGGACCTAAAATCATAATTATTGCACAAATTCAAAAAATCTTTTTTGACTGACGTTTGCATTCACCCGACAAATGTTCGTGTGAAATTTGGTGAAAATCCGTCCAACGGTCTAGGAGGAGTTTCGGGACAGACGGACGACGACAACAACAACAACGACAGAATTTTTTTTCCGGTGGTACCCACTATGCGGGGTGGGGGGCGATACCAAACTCTGCTTATGCAGAGTTGATAAAAGTTGACCTTTGACCTTTACCTGTGACCATGACCTTTATGTAAGAGTACATTTTTGTTTGCATTGACATTGCCCATGAAAATCAAATAAGCATGCATAATTTCATTAAAACCCATTAGATAGCTTCATATATATCAATAGAATAGTTGACCTTGACCTTTGACCATTATATGTCTCGACATTTATTATTTTACTTTTCACTTAAAGTGCAATTATCTCACCAAATTTTGTGAAGTTTGCATGGAAAGTAAAGAAAATAGCATATTGACCTTTTATTTGACCTTGACCTGTGACCTTGACCTTTCATATGGAATTGTATAGTTTCTTGCATGACCTTGGCCTAGGTATTCCGAATGAACATGGTAAGCCTAGTGAAAATCTAACAGTTAGTATAAGAAATACTAGTAGAAAAACTATTTTGACCCCTGACCTTGATCTTTGACCTTAGCCTTTAGAATATGTATCTAAAATGTGGGCAATACGATATCAAGGTTACCAGTAACTTTTATAGTGAAAAATTAAGACATTTGAGTATAAAGTAAAATAAATAGTAAAAGTTGACCTATGACCTTGACCTGTGACCTGGACCTTATGTAAGAGTGTTTTTTATTTTTTTATTGACATTGCCCCGGAAAATCAAATAAGCATGCCTAATTTCATTAAAACCCATCAGTTAGTTTCATATATATTAATAGAATAGTTGACCTTCACCTTTGACCTTTATCTTGACCTTTATGATATGTGTGTCCAAATGTATTATTTCCTTTTCATTTAAAAGTGCAAATATCTCACCAAATTTTGTGAAGTTTGCAAGAAAAGTAAAGAAAGTAGCATATTGACCTTTTATTTCACCTTGACCTGTGACCTTGACCTTTATTATGGAATTGTATAGTTTCTTGTATGATCTTGGCCTAGGTATTCCGAATATACATGATAAGCCTAGTGAGAATCAAACAGTTAGTATATGAAATACTAGTGAAAAACTGATTTTGACCTTTGACCTTGACCTTTGACCTTACCCTTAAGAATCTTTACATACAAATTTGGTCAATACGATATATAGGTTACCAGTAACTTGTATAGTGAAAATTAAGACATTTGTGTAAAAAGTAAAATAAATAGTAAAAGTTGACCTTTGACCTGGACCTTTATGTAAGAGTGTTTTTTTTTGTTATTGACATTGCCTCGGAAAATCAAATAAGCATGCCTAATTTCATTAAAACCCATCAGTTAGTTTCATATATATTAATAGAATAGTTGACCTTGACCTTTGACCTTTATCTTGACCTTTATGATGTGTCCAAATGTGTTATTTTCCTTTTCATTTAAAGTGCAACTATCACCAGATTTTGTGAAGTTTGCATGAAAGGTAAAGAAAATAGAATATTGACCTTTTATTTGACCTTGACCTTTAATATGGAATTGTATAGTTTCTTGTATAACCTTCGCCTAGGTATTCCGAATATACATTTTTCTTTTTCTTTTTTTCTATGTGATTGAGGGAGGCAAAAGGCATTACTGCCTATAGCGAGTGCCTCCCCCATAGTTGAAAGAGTGACAGGGCCAAAATCAAGGGACGTTCGAGCCAAAATGCCTGGACACACAGAGTTTGAAGCAATTTAAGTCATAGGAAGAGGGAAAGACTGATTCTGGGAGAGAGTTCCAGAGCTCAGCTGTTGAGTAGAAGAAAGTTTGAGAGTAACGTTTCACTCTTGGGTTGGAGAGTTGCACAGAGTAGGGGTGGGATTGAGTTGCAAGACGGGTACCACGTGCCCTACGTAAAGGAGGTGGTATGCACTGGGATAGCTCTGAGGAACACTGATTATTATAGTAGCGATAGAATAGCGAGAGAGATGCAACATTGCGGCGGAGAGAGAAAGATTGCAGAGAGTTGGTGAGTGGACGGGAGTTAATGATACGAAAGGCCTTCCTTTCAACTTTGTCTAGGAGAGCGGTGTGAGAGGAACCTCCCCACACATGTGAACAATACTCAATACAAGGGCACTATGCCCCTGTACAGAGCAAGAAGCTGTGCTGGGGAAAAGAACCCCCTAAGGCGGTTGAGCACACCCAGCTTCTGTGAGGCTGCCTTAGCAAGACTGGTAATATGGTCCTTCCAAATGAGAGCAGAAGAAAAAGAGACACCAAGAATATTGAGAGAAGATGAAGGGTTGATTTTTGTATTGTTGAAGAATAAGGGATAGTCCGCTGGGAGATCCTGACGGGTAGATAGATGGAGAAATTGGGTTTTGGAGGCATTAAAGTTAACAAGGTTTTCTCTGCCCCAATTGGAAATAGTATTTAGATCAGAATTTAAGAGTTCTATGGCTTCATTACGTTTGTCGTTGAGGAATTGCTGGCTGGGGCGTTCTGAAAAACTAATGGAGTAGTGTAAGGTTGAGTCGTCTGCGTATGAATGGATGGGAATTAAGGTACAGTTAAGGAGATCATTTATAAAAATTAGAAAGAGAATAGGAGATAGGACAGAGCCCTGAGGAACACCGGAGTTTATAGGGTGAGGAAGTGAACAATGGCCGTACACAACCGCGGCTATGGAACGGCCGGAAAGGAAATTAGAGACAAAGGCACAGATGGAGGGATAGAAACCGAAGGAGGGTAGTTTAGAAATTAAAGATTTATGCCAGACTCTATCGGAGGCTTTCGATATGTCTAGTGCAATAGAAAAAGTCTCACCGAAGTCCCGAAAGGAGGATGACCAAGAGTTAGTAAGATATGAAAGAAGATCACCAGTAGAGCGACCCTTAAGGAAGCCATACTGGCGATCTGAGAGCAGATTATGAGAAGAGAAATGCTTAAGAAATTTGGAAGAAAGAATAGTTTCAAAAACTTTAGAAAGACAAGAGATGAGAGCAATTGGACGATAGTTGGAGGGTTGAGAGCGGTCACCCTTCTTTGGGACAGGTTGAATGTGAGCAAACTTCCAGCATGAAGGGAAGACGTTAGAGGATAGACCGAGACGAAAGAGTTTGCCTAGGCCGGGAGTCAGCACGGAAGCACAGTTTTTGAGAACAACAGGAGGAACACCGTCCGGACCGTACGCCTTATTAGTGTTAAGCCCAGAGAGGGTAGAAAGTACATCTTTAGAAGAGATTAGGATATTAGGCAAAAGTAAGAGAGAGGAGGGCGGAGAGGGAGGAATAGCACCGGAATCATCCAAGGTGGAGTTTCTAGCAAAAGTTTGAGCGAAGAGTTTAGCTTTGTCAGAGGAAGAAGTGATGGTAGTGCCATCAGAGTGGGAAAGGGGAGGGAAAGACGAGGAAGAGAAATTGTTGGAGAGGTTTTTGGCTAGATGCCAGAAAGCTTGGGAAGAGCTAGAGTTGGATAGTTCAGTGCATTTATTATTGATGAAAGAGTGTTTGGCAAGTCGAAGAACAGATTTGGCTTGATTCCGGGCAGAAACATAAGAAGAATGAGAGTCTTGAGTTTTAAGGCGTCGGTACTGTTTGAATGCTTCCTCCTTATTGCGGACAGCAGTAGAACAGGCGTGAGTAAACCAAGATTTTTTAGCATTAGTCTGAGAGAAAGAGAATGGAATGTATGCTTCCATGCCCGATAGGATTACCTCGGTAATGCGTTCAGCACTCTCCGAGGGTCCCCGGCCACGGAAGCAGAAATAATTCCATGGGAAATCAAAGAAGTACTGCCGGAGAGCCTCCCAGTCGGCAGCGCCAAAGTGCCACAAGCGCCGCCGGCTAGGAGGATCGGGTGGCCGTACTGGAGAGATAGGACAGGTGACAGAGATAAGTTTATGGTCGGAGGAGCCCAAAGGAGAGAAAAGATCGACAGTATAAGAAGAAGGGTTAAGAAGTTAGAAACAAGTCAAGAATGTTGGGCCGATCTCCGATGCGATCCGGGATACGGGTTGGGTTGCTGAACTAACTGCTCTAGGTCATTTATGATAGAGAAGATGTAGGCTTGTTCACCAGGTGGATCAGTAGTGTGAGAGGAGAGCCATTGGCGGTGGTGAAAGTTGAAATCTCCTAAGATGGAGATTTCTGAGAAAGGAGAAATGGATAGAATGTGTTCCACTGTAGAGTTTAGATAGTCAAAGAATTTGGAAAAGTTGGTAGAGTTAGGGGAAAGATAGACAGCACAGAAATATTTAGTAAGAGAATGACAGGAAAGTTTGAGCCATAAAGTTGAGAATTCAGAGGAGTCGAAATCGGGAACACGAGAGCAAGTGAGTTTGTTGTGCACATAATTATGCACAACATCCGCCTTTGGCTTTGAAACTAGGATAGAGAAAGTAGGAGGATACAGAGAAGGGGCTGTTGGATGTTGCTACAGACACCTGAGTTTCGGTGAGGAAGAGAAGATCAGGTTTGTAGGAGGAGAGATGGTGCTCAACAGAGTGAAAGTTAGAGGAAAGTCCACGAATGTTGCAGAAATTAATAGAAAGAGTAACAGGCCGAGGTCCAGGTAATTGTGTGGGGTCGTCAGGGGATGGTCGGTTGGGTGTGGGGGCATTTATGGTCCCCCCCCCCCCCTGGGGACTCCGAGGCTGGGCTGGAATTCATAATTTATTTTATTTTTTAAAATTTTGGTGTGGAGGAATGAAGTGTGGTGTGCATGTTTAGTGTAGTGAAGTGGATAGGAGGAGGAGGTGTTTGAGAGAGCTAGCTGGATTGCTCTCAGTGTAAATGAGGCACAAAGAAAATCAGTAAGAGAGGCCAAGCAAGTGAAACAGGAGTTCCAGCGTCTCTTTATCACATGCCTATAACCTCACCTGGGTCTAGCCCTGATCGATTGGTGCCTACAATCTCCCCACATGGTAAGCCTAGTGAGAATCTAACAGTCAGTATAAGAAATACTAGTGAAAAACTTATTTTGACCTTTGACCTTGACCTTTGACCTTACCTTTAAGAATATTTACCTAAAATTTTGTCAATATGATAATAGGTTATCAGTAACTTGTATAGTGAAAATTAAGACATTTGAGTAAGAACTAAGAAATATGAAATATTGACCTTATTTTTAACCTTGACCTTTGACCTTAACCTTTAAGTTAAATGGAATATTTCTTTTTGACTGACCTTCGCATTGACCAAATGAATATACCTGTGAAATTTGGTGAAAATCCATCAAACGGTCTAGGAGGAGTTTCCGGACAGACAGACAGACAGACGGACGACGGCGACGACGACGGACGACGACGACGACGACAGACAGGCTGGCTGGTGGTGCACAGTATACGGGCGGGATCTGTGTTCGCGATACCACTCTGCTTCGCAGAGTTGATAATGATAAAAACTATAATAAAATAATGATAATTATGATAGAAATAATAACAACAATAATATTTATAATATTAATAACGATTACAGCAATAATGATACAATTGAAATCAATAACGGAAAAACCCCGAAGAAGTATGAAAATAATATAACAATTAGAACCGCCACGGACAAGCTTCTTGGGGTGACCACCAAATGGAGAATGGTCGCTTTGGGGACTAACCACAATATTTTTTAGGTAAAATAGAAATATACCAAGATTATGTGTTATATACTATTAGCAGCCATGAATATGATTTTTGAAGCAGTTTTCGGTTGTTTAATTTGTAGCATATTCGCTCTTTGTAAATATAAAACTAGATTTCTCTGAATGTCTCAAACCTTTGTACAAAATATATTATCGTTTCAGTTTCTCTATTCAGAGGTTTATGAAGTAAATAATTCATCCAATGTAAGTTTCTTAGAAGTGTTTGACATTATATAGCGTTTAAACCTCACATAGAGTAGAATATTATAGAAGTCCATAAAATAAGACGGGCTTTACCAATTATTGGTCTTGACCGTGGTCTCGGGCGAGTCGGGCTTATCAATTTTGCTGCCTCTACGGTACGAAAACCTCTATCCGTAAACAGGTCTTCTCACCGTTCTAGGATTTCGCCATTCCTTTACTCTTTATTACTATATCAGGAAAAGCATGATTATATTTTCATATATGTATGCTCTATTAATTGATGCTATGTATCAATAATATAATATGATAATATGATAAGCTTTTACAAGAAATCAACAGAAGTTCTGGAAAATTTAGTAAGCTGTTGATATAGTTTTTGGAAACGAAAATGACAGCGGGTTGCTCGCGCGTGTGAGTTTGAGGGGTGAGGGAGAGTGTGTATCCTACGTCGGCTGTGATGACTTATGAGATCCTGCCATATCCTCATATAAATGCGCGTCCATATGTTTAGTGAGTTTTAACAATAGTTAAACTGACAGTAGCTTATTCCACTGTAAATAATTGTACTATAACATGTATTTATTATAATATACTATTTCTATAACGATTTGTGTTTAGCAAGTTAACATTCATACTTTGGAAGCAATTTCTGGATTCTCGTAATTTTTTGTTTCGCCATGTGTAATGATTATAGGGTTATAGTTGATACATATATTAATTGTGTGTGCACAAATAGATATGTTGCTACCAAAAAAATACCATTTATGAATGGAGGTCCTGCGACGATGCGACAATTTTCCGACTGGTGGTCACCCCAAGAAGCTTGTCTGTGGCGGTTCCAATTAAACACACTAAAACTCAGTAGAATATTACCCTCGATGACTGTGAAGCCATTGTGTATTCATATTCTTTCAATCCTCAGTATAATCAAACAAGAAAGCCAGCATTAATACAAAACAAAACCAGATTCCATAATATATAACACAGTATATTAATATTGAAGACAAGTTAAGGGGAGATGAGCATATTTATTTGCTTATTGTTTTATCTTTTTATAATTTTTTAGTTTCCTCCCTAAACCTACATCAAGCTGTAAACAACAGTCCCTAGAACCCCCTTCAAGATAAATTCGTACATTTTTTGGTAGAAAAATGTCCTGGCTACTCCTAAAATTACAGGCTCGCTATTGCTCGCCAGGAAAAAAGTTGACACCTAAATGGCACGAAAGGTCTTAATATTGACAAAGAAATGGCCAAACTAATGAGTCGAACGTCTTAAAATTTAAAAACCAATGGAATTAAACACGGGGGAGAAGGGGGCCAGATAAAACAGCAGATCTCCCAATAAATGGCGCACATACTGTATGTAGTTCGTTGGCTATTCTACATGATATTGTAAGCACTCTGTGGCATTTTATATTACATTGAGCTTGGATAATTTGTGCATACATTATGGCAAATCCTTCTTTTCAGTTGAATTTGGTGGAAGGGAAACACAGGAAAGAGCTTGAATTCTTTATTTCTCTTACGTTTCGGGCTACACAGAACCCATCTTCAGAGAGACCTGTAGATGGGTTCTGCTGCGTAGCCCGAAACGTAAGAGAAATACTGAATTCAAGTTCTTTCCTGTGTTTCCCTTCCACCTAATTCAGCCACTTGTCATAATGGATCTGTCACTTCCTATCTGTGTCTGTCTGTGTCCAAAGTTGAAAACACTTGGATCTAATAATATATTATATACAAGGTTTGGTTAGGGTGTTTAATATCGGTGTTGCCATTTTAACAGACTGTTCCATCTTGCTTGGATAATAAAACTAGCCCCCTGCTGGGAGAACCCATTCCAGACCTCACTATGAACTCAGTACATATTTGGTCAGTATATTGGGTGTCAAATGCTGCTCTTTTATAGTAAGAGTGGCAAGCCAGATAACTGCTATAATAGTTTAATAACAAAGGAACATTTTAAATTACATTTTCGCTTTACGTTACACTAAATTGTATCTATACAAACCCACGTTGTATCAAATTTAGAATTAATGATAGTGATGTGCAAGTATTTGAGGATTAAATTCTTTAACTTATAATGTTACCAAAATGGTGGAGACTAATTGAGCTCTGTGAAGTGTAGCATCTCTAGTATGAGGCAGAAACCCCATAGTGACAGAAATTGGACAACCTCCGACATATTGGTGCCACTATACTCGGTTTCTTCTCAGCTGACGATAAATTTCATCCCTTAGTAGTACATTTTTCGATACTTAATGGAAATATTAATCTACTATGTGTCTGCATCATATTAAGACCAAGTTTGTATAATTAGCACCAAATTTACGACAAGATCTTCAAAATAACTGAGAAATCTTGATGGGAACTTTGCAATTTACTGCCAGTTGAAATGAAACAGAGTATAGTTACATTACCCTCTCTTTACAGTCATATATCTTAACAACATTAATAAATATTCGGCATACTGATACAAAGTATGTAATTTGGCCTTTGTTTCTAAATCCTAAAAGATAAACAAAATATATCATCACCCCGTTGTTTGATAATTATGGCTCCCAAATAGCGTCCAAATAACAAGGTGGGCGTTGACTCCTACTACAGGGTCACTGGTGTGAGGTGGCAGCCTGACAGATGACTGGCTGAGTAAGGGGTGCTACTAAATGGCTCACCTCCAGACCACGGAGAATGTTGAAGAGAAGGCCTTTTAAGGGAGGAAGAGAGAGAGAGAGAGAGATACACACACTGCACAGGCTATGCAGTCCCTAGTTTGCAGTCTAGCCTTAAATCTAAAAAAACAATATATGATAGGGTTTAAGACAAGAACAGTTAAGCGGAAGCCTCTCTCATTAAGGCCCCGTAACACATTCACTAACTGGATAATTCACCAGAGAGCCGATGCATGTGGGAATTCCTAATGATCCTTCTCCAGATTATCAGAAATAATGACGGTGGGCGTGCCAATTATCATTTCTGCAGGATCCCCAGCAACGTGCCTGTGGGGAGGGACGGTGTCTCTATGCCATGCACGCTATCATGCAATGGTATGTGCCGAAAGTGGTCGCCCCTCTAACGGGATATCTCAAGATTGCCGAAGGCATTCCTGAGGTCACCACAGGTGCATTTATATTATAATGTAAAACTTGCAAAATCAACTAACCAAAACTGGGACGACACACTATAAACGCAAAAGAACTAATCAAAATCGCTATGTGGAAATAACGCTTAATGAAATATAATTTTGAAATAAAAGAACACAATCCACCAAGTAGGGTGTACATCACTACATGAGCAAGTCAATCTGGTTCCCAAGCAAAGTAATCGCACATATAACAATGCACTATCGTCATGTTTAAGGAATTAGTCAATTTGGGAAGTCCGGGACGTTCGGGCAAATTTTACTAAATTATGTATGAATAAAGAAACTACAATTTATATCAAATTTTATATTAAGCAAAATTTGCAGTTTGACAAGATATCAACAATAGTACAAAAAACATACAGCACTCACTAACGATAGTGCTATCGGGTAGGTACAGTACCTGTAAGAATAGCATGCCTCAAGTGACCCTACCAATTACTACTCTACAAATAACCTACATTTATTGTACCTAATAAACCAAGGAAATCGCAAAAGCAAGTAATTGATACTATCGACAATGAATAGATAAAATATAATAAAGAAAAATCATAAACAATAATTGCAAAATATGAAGGAGCAACAACTTATTTAAACAAAGAGTACTCTTTTAACAAGAACAAATAATTTAACAAATCAATAATAACAATAGAAAAAGATAAACAAATAATACATACAGACAAAAAGTAAGCAGAGGTTTTACAAGAAATGTCAAGTTAAAAATGTTTGATTAAAATTATTGATGTCAAATTTTAGATTAGTCACAATAATTGACCTTAAAAAGATTACATTTATGTAACAATTTACTTGCCTCAAAACCTCTGTCTACTAAGAGTTTGTTAGTAACCTAGCTCTATCCCAAAAGTCATCCACTTTAGTGCAAATTATACAGGTCCACCATGGATATGACTGCATCTGCATCTGCGTTAGACCTGTTGCCCGCCCGCCGGTACACTGCGGCCACATCTGCGACACGCCGCAGCCATTCCTGCGGAGTCTTGTGACATACTGCGGTAGTGTATTAACAAATGTGCCAAGCCTGTCCTAGCGGCGTCCTTCATCGGCGGAACCCGCCATAATGCCTCAGATGCGCATACAATTGTTGTAGTCATTGATGCTGGTATGTCGATGGCAGACATGGCGCCAAATTCAAATGCAGAATGCCGCTAATTGCCCCATTTGTGCCTGTGGTTGCCTGTGCCTTCACACGGAATGTAGGAGACACATATGTGGGCCAGCCAAGGTTTTCGCCATATTGTACGAGCTCGCCGACTTGGTCTGAAAATGTCAAGCATGCTTTAAAATTTGTCCAGCCTTCGCGGCCTATCCCGGCCCACACCGACTCATCCGTGGCACCTTGGAATTCTCCCTACCAATAAATGCCTACACTGGCTGATAGAGGCGCTGAACGCAATGTTTACCGTGGTGCATTGTGGGAAATTGGCGACATCGCGGAGCTATCCACCCTCCCTCTCCTTAAACAATTCTATATTATAAGCAGTTAATCGAAATTTCTGTAGCAGATACATACTTTGGTCTATGCATACTGTTGGTATATATAATTAAAAACACCCAAATTCATAAATAACGTATATTTACAATACAAAGTCAGCAAGTATTTTCGTGCCAATTTTGTTATGATAATGAGAGAAAACTGTACTAAAAATTCAGATGGCGCTGGGGGTCTTATTCAAATGACTATCGTGTGTGATGCACCATTGAGGCGTTTTGAGGGTTTTCGTGATTTAAGAGGTTTAATACAGTTCGCAACTTATCTATGACACATAGTTGTGTAGTATATTTTTACTAGATTCATAATATGATGGTTATATACTCGTTAATGCAGTGAATATATAATAATTAACATAATTTGATACATAAATATCAGCTTCCTGACCTAGAAATTTAGTTTCATCTAATGTGGTGTAATAGGCTGGGCGAAATGTGTAATACTCATTGAAGTATTGTATTTATTCCTTTTTAGTTACTAACAAATACGTGTTTCAGTAGATATTGGCTGAACATACGGTATTATAATTCTGTAGTTGTAGCATTTGGCAGGTCGAATGTCTGCGCCTGCGCACTAGCTTCTTTCCTACAAAACAAGCTAGCGTGCGCTTTTAAGTTACCAATTTATATTCCACTATCAAATCGGGCTGCTAAATAGGTTACCGGCTATATTTTGTATTAGACTTGTGACAGGAAATCAATCAATGTTTATCAGAATGTCATAGAACACAGTGGTAGCAAATTACATACGTGGAGATGCAGGAAATTCGAAAAGGATGATGGCAAAACAAAATTACAACACTGCCTTTTCCACGGGCGAAGGTTTAGCTGGTCAGCTGACCGCGGCGGGATATACGTACACAGTGATGCCAAAGTCGTCTTTTGTTCGCACCATTGGGCTAGTTAGGATTCGTTCATGAGCGTAGATTTTAGAGTTTCCATTTCTAACGCAGATGAAAGGCTTACAAAGAGAATATGTGAGTCAGGTACAAGGGGAGATAGAAGGGCAGGAAGACCCCCATTGAGATGGAGAGACTGTGTAAGAAAGGCTTTGGATGATAGAGGAATGACTATAGATCAGGCAGGGGAAGTGGTGGTGGACAGGAGTGAATGGAGAATGCTTGTGAATAGTTGAGTGAACACGTGGTCATTTGGAGTAAGGGGTCGGGCGCAAGTTGGACTAGATAATAGTCCATCAGGCGCCTGGCCCGGGGAGACGATTAATATGAAGGGTGTGCCTGGAAGTGTGGTGGGAGGGCTTGTGGCTTTGGCTCCGCTGCATGTCTGCCTGCCGAGATCGGAACCTCTCCGGGTGGTCAGGGGCCGGGGGAGTGCTGGAGCGACCTTGGTAACCCTGGTCTCTGGGTCTTCTCCTGGGTGACCTGGATGTGTGAGAGTTTGTGTTTTTTATCTGTGTTTATTTTTTGTGTTTTATGTTGTTTTTGTGTTTTCCCTGTTCTTGCTCTGTCTTGAGTCGGCTACCCCCAAACTGGGGATTGGGCCTGAGCATATAGATAGATAGATAGATAGATTTCTAACGATATTCTTGATTTACAGTGTGATGGGGTTGATAGCTTCTGAAGTACTATCCTAACTAACTAAAATTGAGGAAAGCGGAATTGGGCAGGTTCTATGTATTATTAAAGTTGTAGAGGTGTCGAATGTTGAGTAGCTAGGCTACATTTCCTACAAACGTTCATCTTAAGCTTGTTACGATCCAGGTTCTCAAAGACACAGGGCTCTTCAACATTGGACTAGATAATGGCAAAATGCAACAACGGTAACACTAGATCCAACCCCTGCCTTAAACACTGGAAAACAAAACACCATTACCGCCCTGAGTCGTGCCTGGACCACGAGGTATCCTATGACTCGGTAACTGGTGCACACACACTAGGCTAACGCTCGATGAAACAGCCTATTCTCAAACAGTAAAAGATTACTCGTTTAGGTTACACAAAGAAAAGATAAGTAACGTGATTATTTAATGTTACGGTAGATACTCAAATAACTGGCACTCCTGTATTAAAGAAAGTGCAATGCTAGTCCTGCAACATCAACTGGAAACTTCTGAAATAAGTCTGATGCTGGGAAGATGTTCGTAAAGAATCTTGAACAATTATAATGCAGAATACGGGTCACAATAAATACTAGGACATATAGTAATAATAGGCAGGCGAATCATAAAGACTGCGCAAAGGTAGTAATGCTCGACAACTAAAGAAATGCTTCGTGACACAACGCAACAGCCTACTAGGGTTGTGCAACTCAACAACAACCTCGGCTCAAAAGTGCAGTGAATAATAATGTGGCATACATATAATAATGGGGGCTTATCTCTAACCAGTGTCTGCTCGGTTAATAAAGTCTAGCTGGGGTATCAAGGCAGGGCAACAATGGGCGAGCATGCGGCTCGTAGCCTAACATTGTCCGAAGGTGGTATAATGAAGATTACGTTATATGACGGGGATGCTCTCTTGATAAATCTAGGTCTCTAGTACCTAGTTCTATCCTGGCGATCCCTCAGAAGTCAACACAAAGAGGCAGCACTATGTTGTGAGGGATAGGCTATGGCCCTCTCACACCACAGTGCTGTGCTCGCAAAGTAAACCCACCCGAAGACAACCTAGGCTCCCACAGTACCTGTCGATGTCGTGCAGGGCTTAGCTAACACTGCACACATCGGAGACAACGACACAGTAACCTTACCCCTAGTCTAGCTTTAAATAACTAAGCAGAATCACTCAACACCCTGCCAGGGAGACATATACCGGTCTACAAGCTTCCCGAGAGAGGACACACACGGAAAAGTCCGTCTCTCCAAACCTCATTAAAGCCTAATACATAGAAATATCTGAGAGCTTCGCGTACAATACGACTGGCCGACGGTGAACGTCAATGCTGAAACCAGAAGGGATGTTGAGTTTAATAAAGATTAGAGAATGAGAAAGGAGAAGTCGAGAGAGAGAAATAGTATGCAAAGTGGCGAGTATGGGGGACAGAATTGCAAAGGATGTAGACGATACGCGTGTCAGGCCAGCTCTGAGCTGGTAAAAAACACGAGGCCGCGACGGGAAGGGACTAGTTGACCACCCGGCCGCCAACGCCGTCAGCGCTCAAGCGAGCCGCGTCACAGCCCACCCCCCGCTGCCAGGTGTACTCCCTCACCCGCTCTCGCTCGCCTCCCACACAAGCAACATTTATATTATAGCGAATATAAAATATAAGGCGCGGTCACAGATCAAAACAAAGATCATTTCTAGACTGTCTGTGGCAACACGACACTAACGAAATAAAGCAGATCATTCTAGGACAACTGTAGCCCATCCCCCAATCCTGGCGAGCGCTAGCGAGCTGCAATGCCCCACGCAACCATTCTGCTAACGCCGGGAGGCGTCACACCCCCCCCAAGATATGGGACACTCAACCATGAGCCCATATCTGAACAGGCAGAATGTCGCTAGAATCTGCCACTCCTAACCACTCTGCCACTCATGGAATGCAAGCTCAGTCTCCAAAAAAAAAATACAACAACATTTTATATATAAAACAAATCTTATCACCCTTCCCAAACATAATACATTAATTCATAACATTGTGCTCCCACAGCGAGCTTTAAGAAGCACAGCCTACTGAGAGAAAATCATCTGCACTCAGTACTCAGCTACAATATTATCTTAAAATTAATTATTAAAAAGAAAGAGTTTTTTATTTAATTTTTCATATTTTATTTTAATGTTGTTTTTTGGCGGCTACTATAGATGTAGCCTAATTTTCGTCTAATCAAAGCCAACAACTCCTGCCCTGCGACCCTACGCTGATGCTACACATGCGAGCCAACAAGCACCAGCGCAAAAATACACCGCGAGCCAAGACAGGAGGCTATACCAACATACTGTGGTAGCCTACCCCGGATCCTCCACCCACGGCAGACACTGACTGAACAGCGAGGGTTCTCCTGCAAAAAAAGCCAAAACATTATCAGTGCCCCCAGCATGCCACACATCCAACTTGTGGTCCGGCAGCACAACAACACCTGACACTGATAAACTGTCCAGTTCATCGCAAGACTGGCACTTCTCTTCGCTCTTTCCGGCAACGGGACCTGCCAATAACCCTTCACTAGTTCTACCTTCGTGATGAGCGAGGCAGCCCCGAAGCGGTCTATGGTGTCGTCAACTCTGGGTAATGGATAGGCGTCTGTCAGGGATAATGCTTCCACACTCTTGCAATCAACACACACACGGACTCTGCCACCAAACTCAAGTTGCAAAGCCACTGGCAACGACCACTCACGATATCCCTCATCCCTCAGACCCCCTCCCCACACGCTGTCCAGCTCCGCCTTCACCACAGGCTGTCGAGCAGGATTCACACGGTAGGGAACCAACTCGAGCCTTGCACTGTCTCCAGCCTCCGTGTCGGATTCTACCCCGCACATCAGGCCTGGAGAAGCAACAAACATACGGACGGACTGCCACAGCCTAGCAAACAACTCCTCTTGTCGCTCAGGAACAAGAGGTTGCAACTTATCTCGCAGAACAACATGCCCAGTGCCCTCCCACATCTCCTACACCATGTGGAGAGGGCCCCTCACCTGATGCCCGAAAACAAGCTCATTCGGACTGAAACCAAGACTCTCTCCAGGTACTTCTCTTGCCGCGAACAAAACATACGGCAGACCAAGGTCCCAATCCTTTCCGTTCTCTGCGCAATAACATCGAAGCATGCTTTTCAGCGTGGCGTGCCACCTCTCCAACACCCCTTGACTCTCCGGGTGATACGCAGAAGAGACGACAGTGCTGATGCCATGCTGAATCATAGTTTGTTTGAACAGATTAGATGTAACATTAGAGCCTTGGTCCGATTGCACCTCTTGCGGGTAACCATACCGCGAGCAATACAAGAGCAGGTTCCGGACAACAGATTTCGCCGTGCCATTTCTCATTGGATATGCATCAGGATAACGAGTGGCCACATCCATGATAGTTAATAGAAATTTATTACCGGCACTAGTAGGGGTTAGGGGTCCGACCATATCAATGATGACCTTACTGAAGGGCGGTCCACTGACAGGAATGGGGTGCAACGGGGTTCTCGGAATTGTTTGGTTAGGTTTTCCAACCCTCTGGCATGTATGACACCTTGCTATCCAGGTTACCACCTGCCCCTTGAACCCCGGCCACCAAAACAATTTTTCTAAAGCCGCCACCGTTTTTCTCACCCCTAGATGTCCTGCCAGTGGTATGTCATGCGCGAACCTCAGTAGGCTATCCCTGCACTCCCGTGGCACCACCAACTGGTCCACTACTCCGGACCCCTCTTGCCAACTACGTTTAGGGTCTTGAAAACGCCTATAGAGGATGCCTTCTAAATAAAAAAAATCTCCTGGCTGCGCATCACCGTCCTCGTCGAGCTCTACAGCTCCATTAGCACACGTTTGGAGCTCAGGGTCCTCTAGTTGCAACCGACGTATATCTGAGGGTGCCAAGCGATCTAACTGCTCCCGGAGCAATGCATGACCTTCCCCGATACTGGGCTGCTCCCTGTCTCTCTCGAAGTACATAACGTTGCTGTCGTGGAGACTCGTCAAGCCCAGCCTCGTCACTCTCGATGACAGGCCCAGGGGCTACTCCAGAATTAAGTAATGGTGCTAATACTGAATCACCCAGGAGAGCCGCCGAGTCAAAACTCTTAAAACCAACTCCAGCTTTAGCCTCCTCCTGTTGATCGTTCCTCCGCTGGTCTGAAGACGGAGGACTAGGCTGTGACACTTTAGCTGCCCGAGCTCGGGTGACAACACACGCCATGGGTTGTGTCTGGCACCGCTCGACCCACTCTTGCTCTTCCCTACTCACGTCGGCCGGCCTCTCGGCAACGACTAAGGGTAGAACCTCAGAAGCGGGCATTGCAAAGTCGTTGCCGAGAAGAAGGTCGACGCCCTCCACTGGCAGTTTCTCCACAATCCCGACATCCAATTCACGTGCCACACCATCCACCTCCAACTCCAACCGCACCAGCGGGTATGACCGAGTTGCATTAATACCCTGCACCACCACCACCCGAGCCTCGTTTATAGGGTAGCCAGTCAAGTTTTTCATCAGAGTCTGGGAAGCACCTGTATCACGCAAGACCTCTACTCCATGCTTGCGCCCCGCCCACATCACGCAACCCCGCCCTCTATGGTCGCAAAAAACATCCTGAGCAGGGTTCGAGCCTCCCAGGTGCTTCTGCATTGGCTGTGCCTCAGCCTCTGACGAACTGCCCCGGGCAAACTCAGATGACTTCGGAGACACACCAATGTTGCAGGCCAAAGACACAGCTGCTGTAGGTGGTTTGCTAGGACAGACTCTTGCAAAGTGCCCCTTTTCATGACAATGAAAACACTCCAACTCCCCTTTGGGCTTCCCTTGGTACTGGGAAGGGCCCGGCCCTTCTTAAATGGGACGGTGCTAGTCTTGTGGTCAGTCTTGGTATCATGGCTCTTGTACTTGTTTGCATAAGGTATATCACTAACTCGGGGGGGTGGGGCGTCACGCCCCTTGTTACCTGCCTCACTACGCTGGGCAAACCCGCACCCACGAATTAGTGATAGCCGGAGGTCAGCCATCTCAGCTGCCTCCTGTAGAGTTTTTGGTTGCTTTTCTTTAAGGTTTAACGTCAGGTCGCCGCCCGTGCATTTGAAAAACTGCTCTAAAAGCACCAACTGTTTAATGTCGTGAAACGTAGTTGCTTTCTCCGACCTCAGCCAATTCCCAAAAGCATCGGACAGCTCCCGGGCATGCTCCAAAAAGGTGCTCTCCCGACCCTTGGTAACACCCCGGAACTTCAACCTGTACGTCTCTGGTTGTAGTTCGTATGCTCTCAGGACAGCCTCCTTGAGTTCCTCATAGATAATACAAGACTCTATAGGCAACGCATCGTAGGCTTTAAGACCCTTGCCTATTAATCTAGAGGATACAAGTGCTGCCCATTTATTCTCTGGCCACTGGTGTTCCTGGCACTTCTTCTCAAAGCGTGTGAAAAATTCTGTAACACCACTCTCATCAAACACCGGAACCAGTTTCAATAAGTGCGAGAGAGATTGCTCATGAACACGGTTACCAGCCCCAAGTCGCTGTCCCGTTGCCTCTACTCGCGACTTCTCTACGTCCATGTCGGCACAGTACCTAGTCGACTCTAAGTCAGCTTGGATTTTTGCTAGCTCTATGTGCTGCTGACTGATAGTTTTTCTCTCTTCTATTTTGGCTCTCTCTTCTATCTTGGCTAATTCTATTTGCTGCTCACCTGCCCTGATAGCCTTTCTCTCTTCGATCTTAGCTAATTCGAGCTGAAGCAATAATTCTGGAGATAACCCTTGAGGAGGTGAAGGTGCTACAATGTTTGAAATTACCGGTGGTCCCCCCAGGGGCAACCCACCCTGCCAGTCACCACCCAACTACGGAAGCGTACCCAGGATCGGCAAACTACTGGGATGGCTGGGAGTCGAGTGTAGGGGAAGCATGGCCGAAGGGCTCTGAGCACTCAACCCATCTCGCTCACCAGTCACCCTGCCCAGTACACACGTTATCAAGTTATCCTTGGTCATGCTGCTAGTAACCGCATGACCGATAGCTGTGGCCAGGCATTGAAGACCGTACCGATCCATACCCTCCAACCGCTCGGCAGTAACAGGCCATTGCAAAAATATCCTAGCATCCTCCTCACAGTTCACCCGATTAACCCTTTCATCATGCTGCTGTTCCTCCGTTTCGACATGACGTACTGTGTCTCCATTCTCCTCTGATCCGGTATAAGACATGATGCTCACAAAAATTTCTCACCACAATATTCAGAAAAGAAGTACCCCAAACTCTTATGTAGCACTATTCACTTGCCAAAAATGTCTGAAGACTCTCAAGTGCTATACTACTTTGCCAAAAAAAATAACGTGCCCACTATATTCCTCAATAAAACAAATGACCACAACAATCCTGCAATTATCTCTTAGTTCACAAGATCCTGAGCTAGGTCGCCATTTGTTACGATCCAGGTTCTCAAAGACACAGGGCTCTTCAACATTGGACTAGATAATGGCAAAATGCAACAACGGTAACACTAGATCCAACCCCTGCCTTAAACACTGGAAAACAAAACACCATTACCGCCCTGAGTCGTGCCTGGACCACGAGGTATCCTATGACTCGGTAACTGGTGCACACACACTAGGCTGACGCTCGATGAAACAGCCTATTCTCAAACAGTAAAAGATTACTCGTTTAGGTTACACAAAGAAAAGATAAGTAACGTGATTATTTAACGTTACGGTAGATACTCAAATAACTGGCACTCCTGTATTAAAGAAAGTGCAATGCAAGTCCTGCAACATCAACTGGAAACTTCTGAAATAAGTCTGATGCTGGGAAGATGTTCGTAAAGAATCTTGAACAATTATAATGCAGAATATGGGTCACAATAAATACTAGAACATATAGTAATAATAGGCAGGCGAATAATAAAGACTGCGCAAAGGTAGTAATGCTCGACAACTAAAAAAATGCTTCGTGACACAACGCAACAGCCTACTAGGGTTGTGCAACTCAACAACAACCTCGGCTCAAAAGTGCAGTGAATAATAATGTGGCATACATATAATAATGGGGGCTTATCTCTAACCAGTGTCTGCTCGGTTAATAAAGTCTAGCTTGGGTATCAAGGCAGGGCAACAATGGGCGAGCATGCGGCTCGTAGCCTAACGTTGTCCGAAGGTGGTATAATGAAGATTACGTTATATGACGGGGATGCTCTCTTGATAAATCTAGGTCTCTAGTACCTAGTTCTATCCTGGCGATCCCTCAGAAGTCAACACAAAGAGGCAGCACTATGTTGTGAGGGATAGGCTATGGCCCTCTCACACCACAGTGCTGTGCTCGCAAAGTAAACCCACCCGAAGACAACCTAGGCTCCCACAGTACCTGTCGATGTCGTGCAGGGCTTAGCTAACACTGCACACATCGGAGACAACGACACAGTAACCTTACCCCTAGTCTAGCTTTAAATAACTAAGCAGAATCACTCAACACCCTGCCAGGGAGACATATACCGGTCTACAAGCTTCCCGAGAGAGGACACACACGGAAAAGTCTGTCTCTCCAAACCTCATTAAAGCCTAATACATAGAAATATCTGAGAGCTTCGCGTACAATACGACTGGCCGACGGTGAACGTCTATGCTGAAACTAGAAGGGATGTTGAGTTTAATAAAGATTAGAGAATGAGAAAGGAGAAGTCGAGAGAGAGAAATAGTATGCAAAGTGGCGAGTATGGGGGACAGAATTGCAAAGGATGTAGGCGATACGCGTGTCAGGCAAGCTCTGAGCAGGTAAAGAACACGAGGCCGCGATGGGAAGGGACTAGTTGACCACCCGGCCGCCAACGCCGTCAGCGCTCAAGCGAGCCGCGTCACAGCCCACCCCCCGCTGCCAGGTGTACTCCCTCACCCGCTCTCGCTCGCCTCCCACACAAGCAACATTTATATTATAGCGAATATAAAATATAAGGCGCGGTCACAGACCAAAACAAAGATCACTTCTAGACTGTCTGTGGCAACACGACACTAACGAAATAAAGCAGATCATTCTAGGACAACTGTAGCCCATCCCCCCATCCTGGCGAGCGCTAGCGAGCTGCAATGCACCACACAACCATTCTGCTAACGCCGGGAGGCGTCACAAGCTGCATTTTGTGTCACCCCAAAGTCTGATAACCCACCCACTTATCAGTGTGGTGGCACAAAATGTACACTTTTTACGAGCCTGCCTTCAAAATGTATATGCCTACATAATATATACAACATTTGCTTACTATTGTTGAACATGAATGTAAATATATATTACAAAATGACCACTACAAAGTAAAACAAAGAATATAATACAGATGAAACATCGTAATATAATAAATATTATGAGGTATTTCAGGAACTGCAATGATCGACATATAGACATATCGGCAATAACTTAGAATATATACAATTGAAGATTGTTTGTGACATCATATAAGAGGTAGAATTATACAAAACATTTCTCTTTGTAACATTAGAGTAATAAATAATTGCTTAGGTTAACATTTCAATAATTCTGAGTATGAGTGGCGGAATATTGTAGGTGACGAACACTAGGCTACCGGCACCATGCAGCCGGTACAAGGGCTATCCCGAAACTCAGTCCACCTCCCAGCTATAGCAGACGAATACCGGCGTGCTTGGCATATATTTACCCCTATGGTAAAGCAGCCGCAGTGCCCGATCTACATTCTTGCCTAATCACGATTTTATGTCAATGTATTTAACTTGGCTTTATTGTATTGACTAAACTGACCAACAATAACTAACCTAATCCAATAAAATCAAGTACAATACATCAAAATATAATCATGATTACTGATTGTAAACACGAATATAGCGGCACCACGGCTGCGGCTATGTTCCGACATTTCTAAAAAAATTTTTTTTACATGTTAAGATTATTATTTGTGTCCTTATTTCGGGATTATTTTGATCTACTTGAATTTGTACAACATTGTGATGGGTATGCATATAATATAATTGCTTAATTTTGAGTATAAGTATACAAAGTCTAAGATAGGTTATCACCCTTTCATACGACTAAAGCAGGCGTCACACCATGCCGACTTGAGCCAAGACTGACCACGACCTTGAGTCGTGGTCAATGAGTGCCGACCTTCGGCGGAGAGATTAAGGATGGGGGGGGTGATTTTTGGACGGGACTCAGTATGGATGGCCAGGTCGCCTGACGCCTGACGGCGATCGCCAGGTCGCCTGACGGCGACCTGATGGGGTAGAGCGGCGCCCATGCCGGACTGAATGTGAGTTTTAGGTCGCCACTGGAGTGCCGATCTGCGGCGTAGTGCGTCGACAACGACCCGACAAACGGCGTCGACAGGAGTTAGGGCGGCGTCAATATGCATTACTGTGTGGATGAGCGGCGACCCCTTCAGTATGGACGGTGACCCCGGCCCGCATGACCCCGAAAGACGGCGACCGAACTCAAGGTGGGGTATATAAAAGCTACACCAAAGGGTGGGCCTCATCAGTATACCTTCAGCCACCATGGCGGCGCATAACGGGGACCCCGGTATGTTTTTACGCCGCTTGGAGGGGATGGCCGCCAACCATCGCCACCTATGACGCCGTTTGACGGCGACCACCCCCTCGGGAGTACATAATCCAGGACCGTTAGGGCATCGTTGGGTCGCCGCAAGCCGCCGCTGATCCCCGCAGGTTGTTATGGTGATACCGCCTGACGCAGACCTCATTTATGGTGCCGTGTGCCGCCGCACTGACGCCTACCGTTTCCCGTCAAGCGTCGTCAATCGCCGTCAAGCGCCGCCAAGCGCCGTCACACGCCATCAGCCTCCAGTCCTCTTCCCGTCCCATTTTTTTTACCTCACTCCACGCCGACTTGATTTCAAATGTTACGCTTGTAGAACTTTTGAGGGGGTATGTGAAGACCAATCCCGACCTGTTTGTTAGGTTGGCGACGGTCCATGATGCGCGGCGACGTAGACAAAGACTGTCCACGACCCTTAGGTCGTGGACAGTCTTGGCCTAAAATCGGCTAGGTGTGACGGGTGCTTATGACGCTTCTTTCGCATATTCTGAGGATATAGCTAGGTACATTTATAATTATCACATCCAAATCGATTATTTGTATATGGGTATATACACAAAGTCTTTAAACTGTTATCAAGCTCCGAAAGTCTAAATCGGGTTGAGTTTCGACCCTGTGTAGAAGCAGGGTTGAGTTGGCTTGATATTGGACACCCTTTTATGGCATTTGGGTGTGAAATACGACACCATTTCCTGTCTATCGGAGATAGTGATGGTAAAGGAAAATGCGGCAATGGCTTTCTGTTGGTTGTAGCCTACTATACATATATGGTAGCCTATGTGGCGGTGACTGAATAGCCTAATTAAGTGATTGCTTGTGAGGGGGGATTGAGACATTGATGCAGATTTGATGAGTGCATGATTGTGATAATAATGTATATGGGATAACATTCAAGACCTCTTTCGCCACCTTATTAGAAATAATTTATTAGGGAAAATAGGGACCAATAGACTCGCCATATTTTTCTCATTATAGCCCGCATGGAGGAATTTCGTTATCGACACTTGAAAAAACCCGATTACACCGAAAAATAACACGAAAATAATGTCCCGAACGTAAACAAAGCATTGCACCCAATGAATCATTCGACCTGGGTCCTCTTCTTCTTGTTTTGAAAGTTGCGGTGAGTGCGATTCACCCAATAAAAGGCTTGAACGTTACTCACAAAAACGATATTATATTATATTATGTTAGGGTTAGGTTAGGTTAGGTTAGGTTAGGTTAGGTTAATCTAATCTAATATAATATTTGTACATTTTGGAAGCGTGCATGACCTCCCCACTATTTTCCTTACCTACTGTAAAAGTGCGATTCACCCAATAAATAGCGCCATTTGACGGAGTATCTTCAGATTAATGAATAATGGGTAAGTTAATGCAAATCCTCCACTCAAACCATGATAAACAACAATTAACACCTTACGAGCGGCCTAGGCGGTAATTTATATGTACCGCCGGGGTGTTTTTACCCTAAATAGGGTTGTTTACGTGATCATTTTCATGCCTAAATAAGACCCAGAGTGTAAAACAAGTATCTATCCCTGAAAGGGCATAAACAGAGCTTTCCAATGACACCCCAACCTTCCTTGTACGACCGCTGGTTTTCTTGCAACGATCGCGCAACACGAGTGCAAAAACCATGTAATTAGGTAGTTTCCCTACATAATTCCCTGTGTAGCGAGTGCGTGAGGGTTGGGGAGGGTGGGATTCATGTCAGTAGGTCCGCCGCAGTGGTCTGGAGCAGTCATACGCTTGCTACTCTCCTCTCACCACTTATCTCTCTCTCTCAGCAACATTACGTGGTGAAAATGGCACACAACATAAGTTGTGAACCGCCACTTAGTCCATATCTATTTCACACAACAAAAGTTCCGCGCCACCAAAGAAGGGTTAAACACTATATTCCCTGGAAAAAATATAAAGAAACTTGGTATATAAGGCAGCTCTAGCTGTCTTGAATGTTACTGTATGTGGTATTTCATTAATATTTAAATGATGCGACACATATATGCCACTACTCATACAGTAGGCTATATGGGACTAGGCCTAATGATATTTGGGGAACTCATAGTATCATGCACGCATGGCTGTTAAAGATAAACATATCAGAAAATGTGTGTGATAGGATTAAAATAGCTGAAATTGTATGGTGTGCGGTTTTCGGTGATTGGGCTACTTTTTCGGCGAGTTTGGAGATGTGATGTGCGCTGGCAACCTTGGAATACACACACACACACACACACACACGCACGCACGACACAATCTATAACTAAACATTTTACCTTCGTTAAGGCTATAATCCACATTATATTAAGATTTCCATCTGTGGGAAACAAATATCTACCACCATTACTGCTAATGTACACGCACATGTACATGTAATGTAGATGCACAACTAATGTCAAATTTAACAAAGTAAGTTAAGTGGGGAAGAGATGTTTACTGTCCGAGATGTTTCGTTTAATGACTATTATGGGTAGCGAACACTGGCATCAATTTATGATGCGCTTGCCAGATCTGAAAGTAGTTTATAATTGTATAATCTAATATCCAGTAAAGTGGCTAATGTCGATTATTTTATACGTTCATCTCGAGTTTTTATACATATTATTATCATTTTTAGGACATGGATACCTATCTATTGAAATATTAACAGGACTACTTTTAGGGCGATTACCAATTGTTTGTGTAGGTCTAATAGAATCGTTTTTATTTACCATAAATACTTTGTATATTGGACAATGTACTGAATAGAATTTGAGAGTAATATATCTGTAACATTCATGACTATAGAAATCGAGTGATATTTTGATGTCTGCGATTTAAAAAAATTCAATTCACTCGATGGCAACAAATTTAGGTTCAGTGCGAACCAAAGGCGGGAAAAATAGCAGACGAATTTTTTATTTCCCCCCATTAATCAGCTTATTTATGTTTGTAGTCATTTTCAGCTGCACATGGACTTTCCTTTTACTAGTATACTATAATTATAAGTACTTAGTGTAGTCGTATACTGTATAATAAAAACTTGTAGAATCACAAACAAATCGAGATAAACTGTGCATATCCTAAGTGTTGGGTCTAGTGATGCCTTCAGACTACAGTCATAGCCGTGGCGCTAGTTCAGAAGCTTCCACCAGAGGTCTCAAGATAATTGTTGGTAGGGTCAATTGCCCCAACACGCTCACAACATGCCTGCGATTCCCTGTTTAGTCAGGTTCACTATGTTTGGATCGTAACTTTCGTTGGAATTTTGTGGAGAGTATGAAGACTATAATTTTTTGGAAACCTTATAGTATAAGCAATCAGAAAAACAATGTTTCCATTTGCCCCGAGTCCTATATGGCCGCCATCTTGGATTTTACAAAATGGCTGCCGTGAAAAATATTTTCGTCAATATCTCAGCTTCAAAATAACCTAGAGCTTTGATTTTGACAGCTAAACTACCATTTTTAGGGCCAAGGAATCCAATGCTCCTAGTTGCAGATGTGTTGAGACATTTGTTACAGCAGTTCTTGCAAATACTTACTAATTTCATAAGACAAATTGGTGATTAGGCCATACTAAGCACCAACCACAAGGACATGTTTATCTAGTGGTCTGATTATTGTAGTAGGCCTATATTATGTATGTTGAACAGTTTACTGTAACCTACATGTAAGTTGGTGGTGGTTGTATCTATAGTGGTGGTTTTTCTTTTTTGCAGGCTCTGAACATGAGTGACAAACCACAAGCTGTTGAAGGGGCTACTTGTCAAGGTCAGGAGTCTATCAACTGGAAGCAGTGTATGCTGTGCCAGTCTGATGATGACAAGGAAGAGATGGTGCAACATCCCCGGATAGACTCCTACCAGCGTGTGCTGGACATAGTAGAAGAGAGGGCCAGTTTGCATGATAGCAACTATGTTGAGGTCCAAAGACGACTGCAAAGCTGCACAAAAAACACACTCTATACACATCAGGCAGTCTATCATCGTAGTTGCTATGCAAATGCAACTAACAAAGACAAAATCCAACGTGCCCGAGACCATCAAGCACATGCATTAGCTACTGTCCACTACACTGCCAAGAAATGTGGACAGAAAAGAGGAAGCACTGAAATGGACGAATCAGGCCCATCAACATCTGGCGCTTGAACACCATTCACAAGGTCCTGTACAAGTCCACTGGATAAGGAACGATGTTTCTTCTGTCAGAAAGATGATGATGAGCCGCTCTATCAGGTGAGGACAGCCAACGCTGGGAAATCTCTTAAAGAAGCTGTTGAAAGATCCAATAATGACACACTGAAAACAAGACTGAACACATGCATTGCACAAGGGGATGCACATTCAATTGATGTTCGGTACCACAAAACCTGCTGGACAAAGCATGTTTTCCATGGACAGCGAGAAGCCAGCACCAGTGGAAGCAGAACAGGCCGCAAAGAACCCTTGCTACAGCGTGCAAGTCTGCTCGAGCTGATCAACCTCATTGATGTCCAAACACAGAACCAAGGATCTTTAAGGATCTTTGAAGATTTTTTGACGAAAAGATCTCAGTCTGTGGTCATTGATGGGTGTCATTCCCCTTCTGTTACTGTTGTTTCTGGTGTTCCACAAGGCAGTGTCCTTGGGCCTTTGCTTTTTATTATTTTTACTGCTGACCTGTGTTCCGAGCTTGAAAATAAACTAATCTCCTATGCTGATGATACAACTTTATATGCGTCAATTCCATCCCCAATAGATCGACACGTAATTGCTACTGCTCTGAATAGGAATTTAGCCAAAATTACATCATGGTGTGAACTTTGGGGCATGAAACTTAATGCTAGTAAAACACACTCCATTATCATCAGCAGATCTCGTACCTTGGATCCTCCCCATCCTTATCTACAAGTTTCTGGCGAGCAAATTGAGAATGTGGATACTCTGCGTTTGTTAGGAGTTACTCTTGATCCCAAACTTACTTTTGAAAAGCATATTCGTTCTTTCTCCTCTTCCATTTCCCAAAAAATTGGTCTGCTTCGCAAGGTTTATAAAACATTTGCTTGTGACGCCACAGTTATCAAGTCTTTTTTTTATGCTTTTTCATTTTGCCACATTTCGAGTACTGCTCACCTGTCTGGTTGTCAGCAGCTGACTGCCATCTCAAGTTGCTTGACAGGTCGCTAAATTCCATCAGTTTTATTCTACCTCATTTGTCTCTTGATCTGTGTCATCGACGTAAAGTTGGTGCCCTTAGTCTTTTATTTAAAGTTTTTAACAACCCTCAGCATCCCTTACATGGGGTTCTGCCTGGGCCCTATGTCTGGGCTCGTGCAACTAGATTCACAAGCAATCTTAATAATCTTGCCATGAGCCGTGTTAATTTTTCTACTACACAGTTTTCACGGTGTTTTGTGCCGGCCATGGTTGACTTGTGGAATAAGTTGCCAAATGACCTAGTCAATTCAGCTAATATCTCCATTTTTAAGTCTAGAGTTAATGCTTTTTTGCAGCATTAATTCTAATTTTTAAACATATTTTATTCTATTTTATTTAATTATATTTATACTTGATATCCTCCACTGCATAATATGTTATCTGTGTTTGATATGTGTATATGTACAGTACAGTATACAGTATATGTTTTTATTTTTTCCTAAGTTGCGTAGTCTCTCTCCAGTGCCTCCAGGTGTTTTGTGTGGATTCATCTTGATGGTGTTTCTGCACCCTGGTTGGAGACTTCGGCATCTCATATAATAATAATAATAAGCATACCTACCTATGGAAGATATTGAAACCACATATGTCAATATGCTTGGCACAGAAGGCTTGGAAAATCACGTACCTACATTTAATAGAAAGTGGCTAAAAGAAAACATCCTCAATGCCTTGCCACACCTGAAGTCCTGTCTTCAAAAAAATTGAAGAAAGTCAGCTGTTCTCTATTCCCCAGAGGCATGCGAGGAAAGCATGGTTCATTCTGCGATGGAAAGTCATGGTGATGAAGAGGACAACATACAGACAATCTACAGAGCAGCACAGGTGATAAGGAAAAGCATAAAAAACTTTACCAAGGCAGCCAAGGATACAAACACCATAGAGGTCACCAGTGACATCCATGACGTTCCAGCTGAATTGTATACCACGATCCGCTGGATCATGATAGGACCTGCTGACAGCCTGGAAACTCAAAGGAGGACCAAAGTTGTTGAAAGAGCAGCACTCACGTTGAGCCAGAACATCATGTATGGATTCAAATCCAACCGACAGGTCAACTACAAGCCAAGAAGAGAATCAGCAGCATTCAGGTCACCCCATGCATGAGAAAACCCACAGATCCTGGGACTGGCTCTGACTGTTTATCACGACACCCGCAACAAGATGCTGATGGATCTTCTCAGTGCACATGATTACTGTGTTCCGTATGGTCGCACCCTGCTAATGGAAACAGCTCTGGCCAATGCTGTTGTAGAAAACACCCGAGAGTTCCAAGGTCTGTATGTACCACCATTCTTGAAGAAGGGTGCCTTTGTGTTCTTCGCAGCAGATAACACAGACTTTGCAGAGGACACTGCTGATGGGAAAGGAACCACCCATGGAACGATTACTGCTGTATACCAGAAGGCAGAGGTTCCTGGAGAACCAGTTGCACCACCCTTGAAGATAGGCGATGCCCAGAGTCTATCTGTCACTCCATACCATGTAGATATGCTGCACTGTGACAAGCCAAAACCACAGCTTGCCAAGAGAACAGACCAGTTTGTCACCAGCAAGGGAATCTCAGGATCCTACCAGCTGACACAACTAGGATGGATTGTTGCTACTGCTTTATCCAGAATGGAATCAGGGGAAGCATCGAGCAATATTCCAGGCTGGGCAGGATACAACTCACTGTTGTCTGAAAGCAAGCCACTGACCCAGGTCGGAGCCCTACCACTACTCCCAGAGGTGGCACACGAGTGGTCAACCCTGCTGACTGTGATCATGCAAGCAAGTCAACTGAGAAAGCTGGCTGTTGGTGAAGATCACCCCACTGTCATTTCATTTGACATGGCTCTTTATGAGAAGGTGGTCCAACTGCTAGATGCCAGACCTGACCTGAAACGCACAGTTGTCCCACGACTGGGAGAGCTACATGTTGTCATGGCTGCCCTCCGCGCTCTTGGTGCCTCCATGGAGAACTCCGGTATTGATGATGCCTGGATTGAAGCTGATGTCTATGGGTCTGCAACAACAAGGCAAATCCTGAAATGTACCCATTACAAGCGTGCTCTTCGTACCCACACCTATTCATATGTAGCTCTCTATGAAATGGCACTGGAGGAGTTCTTCAAGGACAACCAACAACTAAAAGAGGTCTATCTGAAGGCAACAGAGGGAGTTGAAGCTGCTTGTTCTGAGGGGAGCAAGCACACAAAAGCTGAGTCTGTGAGACAAGCAAACACCACCGTACTTGAGGCCTTGACCACTGCTGATGTCATCACAGTCTTCCAAGAATGGGAGAAACAGAGATCCAAGAATGCAATGTTCAAGGCAATGATGAACTACCTACATCGAGTGGAAGCAATCCTGTTCTTTGTCGCTGCAACCCGGAATGCTGACCTGGAGTTTCATCTCCAAGCCGGAGAGCAGCTGAGCAATCTCTTCTTCGCCTTTGACCGGATCAAATACAAGCGACTCTGGCCCAGATACATCACAGACATGCATGATCTGAGGACCAATCACCCTGAAACCTGGGCAGAGCTGGAATCAGGCAACATTGCAGTCACGAAGAATGACATTCCCTTCGTATCCATCGGGGCGGACCATGCATGCGAGCATCTGACCAAGCTGATGAAAATTCATTCTGGACTCGTCGGCATCTCGAACAATGCCAATGCTAGACAGAGGTTCTTCATGGTCACACCAGAACTCTCCCGTGTTGCAAAAGAGTTCAAGAGTCAGTTTGACTTGGAACCTGACAAAACCAGAGAGCATCATGACCTTGGGCCAAGTGCTGTCAAGAAGGAGCATGATGTTATCGACAAGATCAAGGCAGCCATACTGAAACATGGAAACCCATTTGCTGCTGAAGGTGACAAGCTGCACAATGTGATCATCCATGCCTACATCCCTGATGAGTATGTACCAATGATCTTGAATGCAGATGTGACTGGTCAAAAGCTGTATGAAGACTACGTGTCAGAGCGAATCAATGGAGATGTCAGCTTATGGGCACCAGTAAAGAAGGAGAAAAACAAGATGTTCATGTCTGCAAACAAGAAAACCATAGTAAAACTCCGAGACAAGACTGTGGATCTAAAGGAGACCAAGGAATTGTATGGCAGACTGATGGTCCTGGCCAGGTCCAGCAGAGACATCAACCAGAAAGAGGCCATTGGGAACCACGAATTCACTCTGACACCAAGAGCCCTTTTTGCTCCAGATGGTACAATCCTGCCATGCCTGGACAAATCGAAGTTGATCCACCTCCTCAACAAGTTGGCAACAGCAGAAACTCCACAGGAAGATCAGCAGCCAGAAGATGGGATTGACACCACACCAGATGCTCCAAGTCGTAAGATAGCCTTGGTAGATGGAATGGTTCTTCTGCAGAAGATGGCCAAGAAACCAGCAACCATAGTGACAGTCAAAGATCTCAGTGAATGCTTCAACGACAGGCTGATGTCCCTCACACGAGATTATGATGAAATCATCCTTGTGTTTGACACATACAGGGATGATTCTCTGAAGAGTGCTACCAGGGATAAAAGAAGGCAAGGAAGAGCACCAGTCCAGTATCAGGTCAGAGATGACACAAACATAAAACACATCCCAATGAGCAGGTTCCTTTCACATGACAAGACGAAGGCTGCCCTGACCAACTATCTTGCTGCAAAGACTCTAGAGTACAACAGTACATCACACAAACTGGTCATCACCTCTTCTTCAGGGCATACCAGGAGCAACGAAGACTTGCTTTTCCAGGACAACAATCATGAAGAAGCAGACACACTGTTGATCTACCAGGCTGTCCTGGCATCACAGCGAAACCCACCGGATGCACAGATGGTTTTCTTCTCCCCAGACACAGATGTCCTAGTGTTAGTCATAGCAAACTATGACCTCATGCTGAAGAACACGTCCATTTCCATGGCCTCTGGGGTTATGGGGATAGAGCCAATATGGAGAGCCATAGGGGCAGAAAGAGCAAAGGCTTTGCCAGCCTTCCATGCGTTCACTGGGGCTGACAACACTGGAAGGTTCTCTCGTATAGGCAAAGCAACCTGGCTGCAAGTCTACATGAAGGCAGATAGAGATGTAATAAGTTCTCTGCAGATGCTTTCAACAGAGGCAGAAGTGATCGAAACTATGTTGGCCACTCTGGCTAGCTTCGTCTGTGCAGCCTACTCCCCTAAAGGCATCTACATCAAGACCATCTCCGAACTGCGATGGCATCTCTTCTGCAAGCATATGACAGAAAGTGACAAGCTACCTCCTACCCTTGGAGCTCTGAGACAACATGTCCTGAGAGTCCATATCCAAGCCAGAGTGTGGGGACAGGCCAGCATTGCTTTACATGAGCCTCAGTTGGATCCCCTGCAGAATGGCTACCACAAGGAGTCCGATGGCCAGCTGAAACCAATCATGACAGATGCCCTTCCAGCTCCAAAGGCCATCATTGAGATGGTTAGGTGTCAATGCAAAACAGACTGTTCTTCTGCCAGATGTTCTTGCAGAACAAAGAACTTATCCTGCACCGATCTTTGCCAGTGCGACAGTGAGTGTCAGAATGATGAGGACACACAGAACAAGTATGAAACTGATGATGACGATGATGGTGACGATATGTAAAGACTCCTTGGTTGCCTAAAACATTAAACCCATTTATGTCATGAGGAGCATGTTGATTCTTAATGGACACTAACTTAGTGGAACGTTCATGTCTGATCACTTGTACAACATTCAATAAAACGGAAAATTTCAGTCAAACAAGTTTGTGGTTGAATCTAGCTTATTCATTTTGATACCATTGGATTCCTTGGCCCTGAAAATGGTGGTTTAGCTGTCAAAATCAAAGCTCTAGGATATTTAGAAGCTGAGATATTGACGAAAACCTTTTTTACGGCAGCCATTTTGTAAAATCCAAGATGGCGGCCATATAGGTATCAGGGCAAATGTAAACATTGTTTTTCTGATTGCTTATACAATAAAGTTTACAAAAATGTATAGTTTTGATACTCTCCACAAAAATCTGGCGAAATTACATAGTGAACCTGACTAGTTTGGCGGCAATCGTTATTGAGGTCGTGAATGTGTTTCAGGCTCTTTACCCACCAATCCCTTAGACTTTTGAATCAGCAAGAAATATAGTTAGAAGAAAGACCCCAACAGAGTTTAGAAAACGTCTAATGGGATATTTATGGTAGAGAAGGAAATAGAAATATTTTTATATACACATACACATAAACTGTACATACATATTCAGTACACATACATAATTATATATACTGTACATGTATACATACTTAATTATATATATATATATATATATATATATATATATATATTAGTAGGGCAATGAGAAGAAATACGTTGTGGAACATAATGATTTATTCTAATTTTCGGCGACGTCACGCAGCCATCCTCAGGAAAGGGTTACCAACAGATCCTAAAAATTGAGTATAACTCTGTATATATTGCTAAAACAGGATCACTAAAATGTAATGCATTGTTGAACACGTGGCAATTTGCCTATCTAAAAAAACAATTAAACATAATTTTGGCCAACTAGGAAAGGTTTGAATATAAATAAATCTACGGCTAGACACCATCAAATTCAAAATTGCTAAATCTCAATGCAACAAAAGAAATCAAAACGCATAAGATATCAAATTTATATTATCATTTCTTTTTCAATTCAAATATATATATATATATAATCTCAGTTGGGCTCGAACCACCGACAGTCAGGACGAGCGTCCATGCTTTAATTAACTACACCACAGCGTGATATGACTTGTGTATGAAATGGAATACTTTCTCCAATTAGAATCTCTCCTTCTCCTTACTATAAATAGGAAATGGTTAGCCATTCTTTAGCACAACATGGTGTAGTTGATTTAAGCATAGACACTCTTCTTGACTGTCGGTGGCTTGAGCCCGGCTGAGAGTATAAAAACATTTAGTAGCTTACGTGTATTTGTGAGATATATTTAATATATATATACAGTACTGTATACATAAATAAATAAATAAATAATATATATATATATATATATACACTCCCAGCCGGACTCGAACCTCCGACACTCAGGACGATTGTTAAAGGTTTAACCCACCACACCACGGCGTGATAAAGGAAACTTAACCTTTTTCCTAGTATATATTAAGATGAAGGGAAATCCTACTTAGTGAATATATTTCAATTCAGACAAGTCGTACGATCCATATACCAGGATACCATAGAGGGATGTTTACCAGTTTCCCACCACAAAAAGGGTTATAGAGACTTAATTTAATTCTCACCCAGCCAAACACGAGTCATTAATATCAAGTATATCTCACAAATACACGTGAGCTACTAAATATTTATATACTCCCAGCCGGACTCGAACATTGGACACTCGTCCTTGTGTGCGAACGGAACCACACAATGTTAGAAAACTGTATTCAGCCAAATCTCAGTTCACAAGGAAAAGAAGCAAGCTGAGAATGGCCAGAGATCTTACCCGAGGTAGTTTGGGGAGCCAACACTACCATGTGCTGTACGGCCAAATACTCCCCTTATGAAAAAAGTTTGGGAACTACCACAAATCTACCTCAAGAACGCGTATTTCCTTAAAAAATTAGAAACCTTCCTCATCAACGAGAAGGAAAATATTGCCGGGAAAAAGAAGCAAAGAAAAAATGTGATCAGAAAACAAATACAAGAGAATCAACCTTACCAACCCACTCTTAAAAGTCCTTATTTCAGGGGAGAATATGTATTGGTCAAAAGGCATGATCCTACCTGGGCGGAGAAATTAGAAGAAAAATACGAGGGACCCTTTCGGATACATGAGATTAATGGATCCCACCAGGTCTGGTACAGGAATGAATGGGGCATTGTGCATGCCGCTCATATCCAGCATACCAAGAGATATGAGGGACCAATAAGGAATGATGATAGTGAGTTCAGTTCTGAAGGGGTCAGCAACGATGAAGAAGAGATCCAGAGCAACAGTGTTACAGGAGAGCTCTACCCTACCGAATCCAAATATGAATCCTTATTTAACTCAGTAAATCCTCTTTGGTCCACTAGTTACGGGCCTCACTTACAGAAGGAGGCCAGGACAAATTCAGAATCCAATGTTCAGTGCCTTTCTGAAGGAAAAGAATCGGAAACTGATTGGAAAAGGGGAAACGCAGACTCCGAGCTGATTAGTTCAGAGGGGAGTAGAGAATCTGATGGAGAATGGGAAATAAGATACTCGATTCAAGAAGAAATGACTCCGAATATTGTTCAAATTGATCCTTTCTGCCAAACTTAAAGCAAAAAAAAAAAAAAAAAATCAGATAGGCAACCCATCTCGGAGAGACAACCTTATACAAATCTGGGTGGTTGGACTCGCCTTGGTCGGTAACCTGTCTAGGAGAGTAAACCTTATACAAATCCGTACTGCTTACCTAAGGGTGAAGCAGATTAGTAGATGGAGTAGCTGCACACCACTATAGAAAAATAGTGCTAAAGATACATAGAAGGCCTCGGAGTCGGACGGGCCCTAAGTTGAGTGGTCAATGTAAGTCCTTCAATACACTGTCATGGGTTGTCCTCACAGGGTATGGGTCCGCCTGGGGGCATTTTGTGTATGGCCACCCTCTTAAAGGGGAGTAAGGCATCCGACAATAGATAGATAGATAGAGGTTGAGTAAGCTGTCCACCAATCAGATTCCCCGAACCCGATATAAAAGGAACAGAGACAACTGCTAAGGGTCAGTTGAAAGGCAACATGTCTCTCCCAGACAACCCCCAATATCCGCCTCGCCGGTTGATAGTTGTCGACGGAAATAGTTTTGAATAAGGAGACAGTAATATTTTTATTTCAATGAGTAAATGTTTGCTTAAAACCTGGTGCTGTATTAAACTTATTCAGAGGTGATGCACATTGATCAGAAGTTTTTAGGTTTTCAGATATTAGTATCCCAAGGTATTTAACTAGTGTTACAGTTTTTCATTGTTGGCCTTTATCTGTTAATTTCGTATGAAGGGTTTTTATTATTATTGCCGATTTGCAAAACCTGACATTTTTCTACATTGAAGGGCATCAACCAGTTTGCTGACCACTCTAATATCTTGCTACACTGCAGTACGTCTCTGTTTTCTTTGGTTAAAACTGTTTCCCGTCTTTTTGTCATTGACAAACTAGATTATGGTATTAGTCCAACATCAATGTAATTTATGTAGATAAAAAACAAAACTGGTACCAGGACCGAACGCTGAAGTACTCCACTAGAAACACATTCCCACTCAGATTGTACTCCATGTAGTACAACTCTCTGACTTCTGTTTAATAGCCAACTTTTATCCATGTATACATTTTTACCTTTATGCCTATTATCTCCAGTTTAGGTATAAATATTCTTTGTGGTACTTTATCGATTTTTTTTTGGAAATGTACGAACAATATATTTAGTGATTTGGCCATGCCATTATATAAAAAGTGTATTATAGAATTAAATCAAGTTTGTAAAGTAAGATTTGTTAGATCTATAACCGTGTTGACTATCTCTGATTAGGTTAGAGAGAGAGAGAGAGAGAGAGAGAGAGAGAGAGAGAGAGAGAGCGAGCGAGCGAGAGAGAGCGAGCGAGCGAGAGCGAGCGAGAGCGAGAGCGAGCGAGAGCGAGCGGGGGGGGGGGGGTATATAAATTAATCAAGTCAGTATATTTACCATTAATATCATATACTTTGAATATTTTCAAATGCACAGCATAATTATATCTATTGTCTTTGAGCTGGACAAATCTGTCTCCAGCAGAACCTATTTCTTTCCGTCTTGCTGTTTGTGCTAGTTTCTGTTGTAAAGGGAGATGGGTTCTTTTTCAGGCCCCCCTTCTTCCTCATGTTTAATCCCATTAATGATCATATTTAAGGACGTTCGGCCCATTAGTTTGGCGATTTTAAGACCTTTCGCTAATTTATTTGTCAATATTAAGACTTTTCGTGTCATTTAGGTGTCTATTTTTTCCTGGCGAGCCATAGTAAGCCTCTATTTTAAGAGGAACCAGCCTTCGGCCGGCACATTTTTCTATCGAAAATTGTACAAATTTATCTTGAAGGAGGGTTTTGGGCGGGTGTTTATTTTTTAAGCTTGAAGGAGGTTTAGGGAGGAAACTAATACAAATAATACAAAAGATACATAAATGAGAAACTAACTACGTCATCCCCCCTTAACAGGTTTTAGACACTATATGGGTACAGTTAACATCTTTTGAATGAGACTCTGATCCGCTATATCTGACCTAAAATTGTTTGTATATGCAATGATTGAATCAATGACCAAAGCAGACGTTGGTTTAGCATGTTTTCTGTAGTTTATGCTTCATCTACAACAGTAAATTAAAACAAATATATACACACATAACAAATATATACACACATAACAAATATATACACACATAACAAATATATACACACATAACAAATATATACACACATAACAAATATATACACACATAACAAATATATACACACATAACAAATATATACACACATAACAAATATATACACACATAACAAATATATACACACATAACAAATATATACACACATAACAAATAATAATACAACATTAAACAAAGAACCAACAATGGTTTGTACTCAGTCAAATCCATTTACTTTCAACTTCTTCGAAAGAACAAACAAATTGGTCTTCAAATATAACGTGAAATTAACAACCTGCACACACGAATTTCACAAGTATACCTTCATCCTTAATCTTGTTCATTTCCAACCATTCCCACTATTTCCGGAGTCCGTATTACAGCATTACCTCTCTAATGTTCCCCAATCTTCCTCTTCCTCCGCCACCCCTATAATAAGTCACTATAACATATACGGATGGCAGGATTTGATGCTAAAGACGGAGTTACATCACTCATTTTTCTGGCAACTTTTAGTTGACAACTGTATTATGCCAAAATCTAAGCATCTTTTTTGCACAACGAGTACAACACACTAACTATAGAATAATTAAGGTGAATATATTTGTATATAAATGTACTTCATAATAACGTTGCCGTAAAAGGTTATCGTATGTAGAAACTGAAAATATATATTTGTTTCTCGGCAGGGTCTTTTCGCTTGTGTCACCCTTAAGGTGTTTTACGTAAGTTTTCTTCCACCATTTGTCATGTTGCAGACCTGACACTCCAACATATATCTGTCTCTATAATTTTTCGTAATGGATAATATTTATAAAGACAGTTACTTATAACATTACAAGATGTAATGTTATAGAAAATGTTATGTAATGTTATTAGAAAATTCAGACTGCGAGAAAGATCTAGGTGTGTTTGTTAGCAATGATTTGAAGCCTAGAAAACAGTGTATAAGCGTTCGTAATAAGGCAAACAGGATTCTCGGGTTCATCTCTAGGAGTGTGAGTAACAGAACTGCTGATGTTATCTTAAAACTTTACTTGTCATTAGTGAGACCCCATATGGATTATGCTGTCCAATTTTGGTGTCCTTATTACAGAATGGACATAGATTCATTGGAGAGAATTCAGCGTAGAATGACAAAAATGATCCATAATATTAGAAATTTTCCGTATGAAGAAAGGTTGAAGAAATTAGGTTTACATTCGTTAGAGAGACGCAGAGTTAGAGGGGATATGATAGAGGTGTTCAAGTGGGTTAGTGGGATTAACAAAGGGGACATGACAAATGTACTAAAGCTCAGTGATAGCGAAAGAACTCGTACCAATGGTTTCAAATTAGATAAATTTCGTTTCAGAAAAGATATAGGCAAATATTGGTTTGGTAACAGAGTTGTAGATGGGTGGAATAGGCTACCAAGTGATATAGTGGGATCAAGAACGATAGGGAGCTTTAAGAAAAAATTGGATAAGCATATGGACGAGAAGGGTTGGGTGTGAAGGGGGATCAGCCGGGTTGGGCCAATCAGCGCTCTGCAGACCCCCGTAATCCTGCGTTAATCTCTAACCGGTTTGGTAAGATGATCCTCAGGGTATTAGAGTGTTGAGCCTATAATTGGGCTTTGTAATTGGGGTTCTGTGGGACAGGGATCTGCCTTGCTTAGGCCAATCGGCTTTCTGCAGACTCCCATTTTCTTATGTTCTTATGTTCTTAAGAACACATAACAGAATACAGAGTATTCAATTAGACGCCTACGCTATGGATATCTCTCCTTACTTAATACCCATTAGACGCCTACGCTATGGATATCTCTCCTTACTTAATACCCATTAGACGCCTACGCTATGGATATCTCTCCTTACTTAATACCCATTAGACGCCTACGCTATGGATATCTCTCCTTACTTAATACCCATTAGATGCCTACGCTATGGATATCTCTCCTTACTTAATACCCATTAGACGCCTACGCTATGGATATCTCTCCTTACTTAATACCCATTAGACGCCTACGCTATGGATATCTCTCCTTACTTAATACCCATTAGACGCCTACGCTATGGATATCTCTCCTTACTTAATACCCATTAGACGCCTACGCTATGGATATCTCTCCTTACTTAATACCCATTAGACGCCTACGCTATGGATATCTCTCCTTACTTAATACCCATTAGACGCCTACGCTATGGATATCTCTCCTTACTTAATACCCATTAGACGCCTACGCTATGGATATCTCTCCTTACTTAATACCCATTAGACGCCTACGCTATGGATATCTCTCCTTACTTAATACCAATTAGACGCCTACGCTATGGATATCTCTCCTTACTTAATACCAATTTCATCCGAGGGAAGTCTTTAGGGACCTCGCATGTTTCGCTCCATTAGTTTGGATATTTTAATACATTCATACCATTACTTTGGCGAAAATATGACGCTTCACCCCATTTAGGTGACGATTGTTTTCTTTGCGAGTGATAGCGAGGGGACATTTTGATTATCAAGAAATTGTACAAATTTAGTTTGAAGGAGGTCTGGGCGAGCGTTTTTTTTTTTTTAGTTTGAAGGATATCTGGCAAGGCGTTTTTGTTAGCTTATGGGACAAACTAAAATATATTGCTCGAAAATGGCAAAGAGAAGCAAAATCCTCAATACTAATTAAGCCAAATATCATAATAACCCCCAAGACTTGGGATCCACTAGGGTGAAGAGAGTACGTCACTTATCTCTTGTATCTCCAAAGTTTTTGAAACTATTCTTACTTCCAGATTTCTTAAGCATTTCTTTTCTCATAATCTACTCTCAGATCGCCTGTATGGCTTTCTTAAGGGTCGCTCTACTGGTGATCTTCTTTAATATTTTACTAACTCTTGGTCATCCTCCAATCGGGATTTCGGTGATACCTTTTCTATCGCGCTAGACATATCGAAGGCCTTCGATAGAGTCTAGCATAAATCTCTAATTTCTAAATTATCCTCCTTCGGTTTCTATCCCTCCATCTGTGCCTTTGTCTCTAATTTCCTTTCCGGCCATTCCATAGCTGCGGTTGTGGACGGCCATCGTTCACTTCCTCATCCTAACAACTCCAGTGTTCCTCAGGGTTCTGTCCTATCTCCAATTATCTTTATAATCTTCATAAATTATCTTTTCAACTGTACCTCCAGTCCTATCCATTCGTTTGCAGACGACTCTACCTTACACTATTCAATTATTTTTCCCAAATGCCCCAGCAAGCAATCACTCAAAAGCAAACGTAATGAAGCCATACAACACTTATCTTATGATCGAACTACCATCTCCAATAGGGGCAGAGAAAACCTTGTTACCTTTAATTCTTCGAAAAAAAAACAATTTCTCCACCTATCTACCCATCGTGAACTCCCAGAGGACTATCCCTTATACTTCAACAATAAACAAATCAACCCTTCGTCTTCTCTCACTATTCTTGGTGTCTTTTTCTTCTGCTCTCACTTGGAAGGACCATATTACCACTCTTGCTAAGGCAGCCTCCCAGAAGCTGGGTGTGCTCAACCGCCGCAAGGGGTTCTTTACTCCTGCACAGCTTCTTGCTCTGTACAGAGGCACAGTGCGTCCTTGTATTGAGTGTTGTTCACATGTGTTGGGAGGATCCTCTCACACAGCACTTCTAGACAGAGTAGAAAGGAAAGCCTTTCGTATCATTAACTCCCGTCCACTAACCGACTCTCTGCAATCTCTCTCTTCGCTGTAATGCTGCATCTCTCGCGCTATCTATCGCTACTACAATAATCAGTGTTCCTCAGAGCTCTCTCGGTGTATACCACCTCCTCTACGTAGGGTACGTAGTACCCGTCTTGCAACACAATCCCACCCCTACTCTGTGCAACTCTCCAACTCAAGAGTGAAACGATACTCCCAATCTTTCTTCCATTCAACAGCTGAGCTGTGGAACTCTCTCTCTGAATCCATCTTTCCCTCATCCTATGACTTAAATTGCTTCAAACTCCGTGTGTCCTGACCTTTTGGCTCGAATATTCCTTGATTTTGGTCCTGTCACTCTTTCAGCTCTGGAGGAAGCACTCGTCACAGGCAGTTTTGCCTTTTTTCTCCCTCATCCACATATACAAAAAGAAAAAAAAAAGAAACGTGGTGAGATGTTGGAGTGGTGATTTGTGAGCGTGTTACCCGGTAGTCAGACCATTTATCACTGTGGTCAGGCTGCGTTAAGGGGGAGGTACTAGCTTTTTCTGGACCACCTTCTCCCTCATGTTTAGCATATCAGTTTTAAGGTTTTAAGACGTTCGTTCCGTTAGTTTGGCGATTTTGAAATCTTTCGCCTCATTTTCTTGTCAATATTAATACCCTTTAGGCGTCAATATTTTCCTGGCGAGCGATAGCGAGCCTCTAATTTTAGAAGGAAACGGCCTTCGGCTGGGACATTTTAATGCCCTTTAGGTGTCAATATTTTCCTGGCGAGCGACAGCGAGCCTCTAATTTTAGAAGGAAACGGCCTTCGGCTGGGACATTTTCTACCGAAAATTGTACAAATTTATCTTGAAAGTGGGTCTAAGGGGTGTTTTTCTACGCTTGATGGAGGTCTAGCAAGAAAAAAAAAAAAAAAAAAAAAAAAAAAAAAAAAAAATATATATATATATATATATATATATATATATATATATATATATATAGACCAACATCCAAGCACTACCCCCTTAAGGGGAGGTATTTAGTTTGTACCCTAGACCTCCATCAAGCTTAAAAATCACACTCCCTTGACCCCCTTCAAGATAAATTTGTAAATTTTTCGGTAGAAAAATGTCCCGGCCGAAGGTCGTTTCCTCTTACATTACAGTCTCGCTATCGCTCGCCAGGAAAACATCGACGCCTAAATGGTACGAAATGTCTAAAAATTGACAAGAAATGGGGCGAAAGTTCTTAAAATCGCCAAACTAATGGGGCGAACGTCTTAAAATCTCAATAGCAGTAGAGTTAAACATGAGGGAGAAAGGGATTAAGAAAATAATCCCTCAAGTGGAAATCTCCCCTTAAGGGGAGCTATTAGGTTTATCTGGGCTTCCTTCTCCCTAATGATTAGCCCCATTAGTTATGAAATTTTAAGATGTTCACCTCATTAGTTTGACGATTTTAAGATCTTTCGTTTCATTTGTTGTCAATATTAAGATTTGTTTCCTGGCCAGCGATAGCAAACCTGTAATGTGGTAGGAACCGGCCTGTGGCCGGGATTTTTTTTTTACCAAAATATTATAAATTTATCTCAAAGGGGGGGGGGGGGGTTCTTAGGAGTGTTTTTGTTTAAGTTTGATAGAGGTCTAGGGAAAAACTAAAAACTGTATAACAATACAAAATAATAAACCAACAAATATGAGAACGTCCCGTTAACAGTCCACCTTGCTCCGGGCCCGGGAAAGGCTGACAATTGCCACGGTGCTTCGACTTGTTTATGATTTAAGGAGATGGGCAGCTTCCTTGGATGTGATGGATAATAATTGCAGGTAGTCAGCAAACCTACCGATGAATCTCCCTGGCTGGTACAAGTTATCTGGGACCTGAATGATCATTGCGGTGAAGAAGAATGGTATGTTTGCATTGATAAACCCAATTTAAAAAAACATAAAAAACAAAAACAAAATATATATATCCCGGGAGTATCATATGCTTTCATTAGATTATTCTAGTGCATTGGGGTTTGTAATGGAGGATTAATGTTAAGAACGGGGTGTTCCTTAATAAATTATCCTTATGGTTATATTTTCATACAAACTCTAGCGACTGCCGAAAGATTCTAGTCACAGTAAGAACTAATCAAAATTTTACAACTGATAGCGGAACATCTAACAAAGAAAGAAATTGTCAGAGTGAGCAATGGTGGAGTTTATACCTGCCACTGGCTCTTATCACCACAATTATCTGAGGGTTACACTTCCATCAGGGGTTTGATAACTCATCCACTTGATTATAACTTATTTTTCTTTCTTTGTCAGAAGCGTTGGTGGCGAAACTCAAGAATCCTGTAACTTCGCAGAGAATGATACTACCACTTCTACCCGGACTATACTACTACTACTACTACTACTACTACTATAATTAAAAATACTATTCTAATTCTCAAATATCGCCTATTTTCCTGGTCTTTACGTAAATTAATGATGGATATCTATATCATAGATATAGTATTCGAAGATATGGATATCTTAACATCAAGCCTAAAATGGATTTTACATCATGAAGAACGTAGAAATCCAGTGATCCCCATGTGCTTATAAATATATAATTCTGTAATGCCGACAATACAAATCACATCAATACATACCAACCCAAGTACACACCGAGCACCAAGAGAGTTCCTGTGCGTCCTTCACGCGCGCAGATGCTCCCACACCAGCCAACATCAAACAAGCCTGAAAAATACCCATGACCGTGTATTCTGTTCTAGCCTTCGTCTTACAATAAACATAAGATACATTGCACCCCTAAGAAGTTATGCTACGGATCCAGATCCGTGGCCTTTTACTACTACTATTACTTTTACTACTCTTTTTTTTTCTTCACAAGGGACCTCCAACACTGTACTATCATTGAGTTATGACAATTCTCATATACAATAAAACAAGCATTACCAGTATTATTTTCCCTTAAATTTGTAATTGATATTAGGATGGTGTGCTTTTCACAATACAAGTTACAATGGTCCCAATCCCAGTAACTGTGGCTCCCAGCCATCCTTCACCTTTATTTATCCAGTCTCAATTACATATATCAGATACTAATATATTCCTAGACTTTATAGTATACTATAAAACCTAACCCAGTCGCAATCTGATGCAACTCTCTGCCACTGCTGCATCATAGTCTATGTCTCCCACTTTTGCTGGTTTCGGTGCTGACATAAAAGGCATAACAATGCTGTTCTGGTCAACGAGAAAGATAGGCGGAATCTCAACCAGGCCACTATTTGACTCTTAGGCTGTTGCTTCTTCTCTGCAATTTTATCTGCTAGCCTAGAATAGAAGCATTTAGCCCTACAACAGCAATAACAACAACAACCACAACAACAACTACTATTACTACTAAGATTAACGAATCAACATATACCCATATCCAACCACCAAGACCTCTTACCACCCCTCATCACCAGATATCACCTTTTGTTCCCCCAACCTCGCCCCCACGACATCCTGGAGGGCAGTCAAAACCCTAAGTTCTGACCACCTCCCGATCATCATCATCACCAAAACCAAAATCACCCCAGCTGGCCACAGATACACATACACTAATGATAAAAGAGCCAACTGGGAAGCTTTCACAACTGAAACAGAACAGCTCTAAACTCTAAGCAGTACACCTATCACAAACATCAACGACGCCATGCACTCTTTCAAAACGCAGACAAAAAAAAAAAAAACATCCCTAGAGGTAACAGAAAGCAACACAACCCCAATTTTACGCTAGAAATTAAAGACCTCATCAGACAACGCAACACACTAAAACACTCCCCAACACACACAGGACACAACGCAACCCACACAAGCACTAAACACTCAAAATAAACAACAAAATACTAGAACAAACACTAAACTAGAATAGTTACCACAAAACACTATCACAAAAGAAAACCCAGCAAACTCTACAAAACACAAAACAGCATAACACTCTCCAACAGCAACAAAACACAATCACATGCTGCCATCACAACAACAGACACCATACCTTCAAACAAACAACAAGCAAACATTGTCATCAATCATTTCACGAGTCGGCCATCTAAACTCCCAACGTGACAATCGAAGAGTCATCCGACGAAAACGACTATTCCCTACAGACCCAGACTATGCACCCTTCTTAAACAGTACACACCAAGCACAGCATCGACAACCTCAAACACTCATCCGCCTGTGGCCCAGACGAACCTGGGACCACAAGACATTCAAGCACTCACCAACATATCGAACTACAGCTTTTCATGCAACATAATACCCACATCTGGAAGTATGGTGTCATCACCACAATCCCCACACCAAACAAAGACCCCACGCTACCCTCCTAACACCACCCCATCACTCTCCCTTTCACCCCTTCAAAAGTTACCGAACGCCTCATATTACAACTAACCACACCTCACACTCCCCTAGCAACATCACAACACGGCTTTAGGCCACTACTTAAAACTCCACAAACACCCTCCTAACAGACCTCACACAAAACACTTATTATAGGAAACCACCCACCAATTATTTTCATTTTTTTTTTTTTTTAGTTTTAGTTTATTTGCATCAATATTATAGTGATTGACATTAGTTTCAACCTCCGCCAAAATAGTTTTCCCCTTTATCCAACGATCTTAAGACACGGTGCCCGATAGTGGAGAGGGCTATGAAGATCAGGGAAAATGTGGGGTTAAAGACATAAAAAGGCGATATAATGGCTTTTATGATGAAAGTTGGCTCGGGTTTTGTTGTTTTTCAACTTGAGAAAACCCCAAAATGAAAAAAAACCTGAGCCAAGTTTTGGCAAAAGTTGGCTCGGATTTTAAGATTTTTCAGCTGCCTAAAAAGACAGTAAATGCAAAAAAAAAATTGGCTCGGGTTTTCTTGTTTTTCAACCTAACCTAACCTAACCTCATTGTTATCTGGATCTACGAAATTTACACTATGATTAACTGTAGCATGTTGATAGCCCTGTTCATCAATAGACTTGTAAGCTTGGCTGACTAATATGACGTAATTGTCCATATAATAATCCATGATTGGGCGACTCCTTCAATACCGTGACGTATGGTGACTTATACAAAAAAATTACCAATACTATGGCAGAAACATAGCGACGTGTTGATCATTAGTTCACATAGAGAAAGGGAGAGGGCGTTATACTCGAATATCTACGATAAAAGCGCTACTCAATTATAGTATCAACATGGTTGACCTAGCGGGGTGGCGTCTGTGGGAAACTCTGGACAAATATCGTTACAGGGTACAGATTCTAGGTTCTGCATCTCTCTTAATATAATTTTTCGAGGGTTGATACTTATTTTAACATGGAGTATAAGTTATATTACATCCTAAATCAAATTTTAAAAATCTGTAAAAATTCTTGGGTTGTTTATATAATAGAAGTTACTGTGAGACACGTAATATGTTGAAGGGGGAGCTCTGCCCCCTCTAAACCCCCGTCACTTATGTCATCACAATCTGTTGTACTTCATAGGGGGTCCAATTAAGGAGAAAGTGAATTAACAGACGAAATTAGGCCGCAAATTACAATAACATAGCGGGCCGCCGTTTATGGGAGACTTTTTACACATCATTTTCAATGTTAATTTTCTCCCTTAATCGATTTTTCCAAATTATCAAACTTACATAACAATGAAGTACAGTTTATAGGGATTCCAACATGCATTTCAAAATGGTCATGAAAATTGGTGGGTGGTTTGCTTAATATATACCCAATGGACATTAGTAAAGCTTTTGATGTAACAACCTTGCAAACAAAATTCGGTAATTATAGGGAAAAGGTTCGCACTCCTATTTTTCATGTTTTTTCCTCCAGATATTGAGAAATTAGTGTTTTCATGGTTTTAGTTATATTTCCAACATGGGATACAAGATGAGTAGAGTGGGGACTCTGCCCCCTCACCCCCCATTACTTATTTAAATCATCATCTATGTTGCCAGCAGGGGGTAAATATCGATTATACTCCATAATGAAGTCGTTTGTAAACAGTTAGGATGTACGAAGGAGCTCTGAAAGTGATTGACTTTGCGCTTTTCCATTAATATCGGGTTTTATAAATGGGATACAAATTATTCTCCCACAGTGGATTATACACGAGTATAGTATGAGGATTCCATAGACCTACATTGTCCCTAATATATTATTTTTTATAAGGCGGCAAGCCTTATCTATATAATTATCAAAAATTCTTAACACAAACATGCACAACACAAAAAGATGGCTGGCCAACTATCTAGCAGGCAGATGTGCCCATGTAAAATTTCCTGGCCAGTCATCGAACATCAGAAGTCTCACAAACGGAGTCCCTCAGGGGTCCGTTTTGTTACCAACTCTTTTCAATCTATATAAGTGAAATCACCTCAATTAACATAGGTACTGTGATTTCAAAGTAAGGTAAGTTCTAAAGACTAAGCACTCAATAATTACTTAATAATATTACACCTTCTCTTAATCAATAGTGGGATCAGTAAAATATAATGCTAGTTTTATACCATTATATTCATATTATTTCTTTAATATACAATTATAATTTAGTTAACTCCATAACTTATTTATACACCAATCACTCTTTCATACCTCACTACCACAGTCACCTACACATTCACTCATAAAAGCAAAGACAATTATGGGTCGCTAGAGGAGCTGCGTTGTATGGGTTAAAAGATCTTGACTTCCGCTGTAAAAAGTCATGCTAGGAGTCACTAATAATTAGAGCCCTAGTACCACGACATCAGTCAAAAGATTAACCATGCACGTTCCCAGACCACGTTCAAACATCACACTTTTGATACAGGCAGGCCCCTCACACAGGCCCTCCACCAGTAGTGACACAGGTAGGCCCCTCACACAGGCCCTCAACCAGTGGTGATACAGGTAGGCCCTTCACACAGGCCCTCCAACCCTCCAACCAGTGGTGATAGAGGTAAGCCCTTCACACAGGCCCTCCAACCAGTGGTGATAGAGGTAGGCCCTTCACACAGGCCCCCAACCAGTGGTGATACAGGTAGGCCCTTCAAACAGGCCCCCAACCAGTGGTGAGACAGGTAGGCCCTTCACACAGGCCCTCTATCACAATCACCAGGCTACCATGATGTCACAACTCGAGTTGTCAGCCAATAACCATGTAGGGGAACCAAGACAAAGGGCAGTGAAGATTACTCCACTCGCTGGGTAGTCGGGAGTAGCCAAGAAGTGCAGAATATCGTGAACTAGCTGTCTTATACAAGAAAGGAGCTCTGGGACAAGGTGAGGCCCACCCAGCACACTGCAGTAACCACACACCGCCTACAGTAATGAAAGAAATGCTGTAGAGTAATAGTCTATAACAATTATCTAATAAAGCACTATAACTTCATAATAACTTCGCAAATTACAAACACCACTTTACTCCACGGTACTCTACTGTAAACTATAACACTCACTAGTTAAAGGAGGAGCTGTGAACTCGCAGTGTGCTGTAGAGAGACTACCTAACAGGGGGTTCAAACAAAGTTAAGAAAGTTAATATTAAGCTTCAACTATCTCATTATGGATAAAAAGATAATTCATGAGCATAGTTCGAAGCATCAAACACTAGGAAAAGAAACTCCCTCTCGTGCTCACTTGTACCGCTCTCACACGTACCGAAGCTACTTGAAACAATGAACCCTCAACCAAAACACAGGCTCTCACTAACACCCATATATAGATTCATTTATCCGAATATATTCACACTTACTAAAGAATTACGAATCATAAATATCCCTGACAATACCCCCTCACAAACTATATTTCCTCGAATATAGATCCTAGTCAGGTAATATGAAGAGTCGTTGAAGTGTGGATTACGACCTAGGACCTGCTAAGAAGGTCAGCAATGACATTGTCCTTACCCTTGATATACTCAATTCGGAAGGCATACGACTGAAGAGCTAGTGCCCACCGCATCAACCTGCTGTTAGTATTCTGCAGGTTCCGAATGTAGGTCAGCGGCTGATGGTCCGTTTGCAAGATGAACTTTGTGCCATACAAATACTTACGGAAATACTCTATGCCCCAGACCACAGCCAAACATTCCTTCTCAATAGCTGAATAATTCTTCTCCCTGTCCAGTAGTATACGGCTGGCATAGCAAACTGGCATCAGAACTCCGTCGGCCTCCTGCAGAAGGGCAGCTCCAAGACCTTCATTACTAGCATCAGTCCTGAGATAATAGATTTTCTCCAAGTTAGGGAGTCCAAGGATAGGCTGATCGCAAAGCGTTCTCTTCAATGAATGGAACCTCTCAAGTTTAGGAGACCACTGTAACTTAGTAGGGCATCCCTTCCTTAGCATATCAGTCAAGGGGCTAGCAAGTTCAGCAAATTAGGAACAAACTGCCAGTAAAAATTCATAGTACCCATAAATGATCTTAACTGGGACTTATTTGTAGATAAGGGAAGCTCCTGAATAGCCTTAACCCTGTCTTCAAGAGGTGACAACTTATTTTCTCCAAGAGAGTAACCAAGGTACTTTATGGTAGAGAACCCCAGGAAACACTTTTTAGGACCTACCGTTAAGCCATGCTCTCTCAGTCTTACAAGAACATTTGTTAGATGCTTACAATGAGAACTCCAATCTTTACTATGAATCACTAAGTTGTCAAAGTAACCAGCTGTGTTTGCAAGATTTTTAGTTACCTTCCTCATCAACCTAATGAATGTAGCACAAGCCGTTTTTAACCCAAAGGGTATGCGGGTGAATTGCATTAGTCCCTGGTTAGTAGCGAATGCAGTACATACCTTTGAATCTGGATTAAGAGGAATCTGCCAGTACCCTTTGTTCATATCAAGTTCAGATATATATTTATCATCAATGAATTCAGACAGGCAATCATCATGGGTAGGCATTGGTTCGGCATCAAAAACAGTCACATCATTTAGAGCACGAAAATCAACACATAGCCTGTATGAATAATTATTCTTTACAAGTACTACTGGAGAACAGTATGGAGAATCTGAAGGCTCTATGACACCCAGCTCTAGCATCCGTTCCACCTCCTCCTCGAACACTTTCTGTAAATGTTTAGGCATTGGATAGAGTTTCTTATGAACAGGAACACCTGAAGTCAGTCTAACAAGATGCTCAGCAGACTCGGTCCTACCAGGAATGTCCGTTACAACATCTGGAAACTCTTCCAACAGTGCCTCAAGATCTGCCTTTTGGGAATCAGTAAGATCAGGGTTGATGTGTACAGAAGATATTTGGTTAAAGTTACAAAGGGGAATAGTACCATCATCGCCGTTCTCCACAGCCTCTGTCTCCACGATACCTGTACCTACAGCTTTACAAAAGAACTCGGGTGCGGAATGGTCAGTGTGTGATACCGCAGCATTCTGATCATCATCCTTAAGTCTCCTGTAAAATTTCTTAAGCGTGTTAATATGGTACAACTTTGGTTTACCCCGTACATCAATTATGTAGTCCACTCGATTCTTAACCTGTACTACCTTATATGGTCCCTTCCACTGCATGAGAAGCTTATTGTTGTTGGTCGGTAGCAACAGCAACACCTCGTCCCCAACAGACAACTTCCTCGGCTGAGTCTTCCTGTCAAAGTATTCTTTATACTGTTCACTGCTAGCTTCAGAATGCTGGACTGCTAACTCTGCCGACTTCTCCAACCTGTCTCTGAGATCAAGGACATGCTGATAAGAACTTCTAAGCTCCTCTTCAAGCTGTTCATTGGCCCAAAGTTCATGGAAAATAGTTAAGAGTCCTCTCACACTCCTACCATACAACAGTTCAAATGGTGAAAATTTGAGAGTAATTTGGTAATTCTACGTAAGCGAAAAGAACCGCTGGAATATACTGATCCCAGTCCTCAGGATGTTCAGCACAAGTTTTCTTTAGCATGTTCTTAAAAGCACCGTTAAGCCTCTCAATACATCCATTACTCTGAGCATGATAGGGACTAGAGTGAACGGCCTTAACAGAGAGTAACTTGTTAATCTCGGACATTAAATCAGACTTGAATTGTCTACCATTATCAGACAAGATTTCCTTTGGAATCCCCACCCTAGAAAAGATCTCCACAAGGCTCTCTGCAACAGTGATAGTATCTATATTCTTAAGGGGAACAGCCTCAGGGAACCTCGTTGCACGGTCAATCAGAGTAAGAACATATTTGTGACCACGTTTGGACCTGGGCACCACTGGACCAACAATATCAATGGCTACTTTAGAAAAGGGTTCCGAGACCACTGGCATTTTAGATAGGGGTGCAGGTTTAACTCTACCCTTGTGAGTGAATTTTTGGCACACCTCACAGGACCGACAAAACCTCTCTATATCAGCACCTGCACCTGGCCAAAAAACTTTTGATATATTTTACCAGCAGTCTTACGGTGAGAGAAGTGTCCGGCTAGCAAACCATCATGGGCCAAATTCAGTACCCTATTCCTAAATTCTTTAGGCACCACAAGTTGCTTGTTACCTATCTCTTCAGCATTTTTACTCTCTAGGTAAATTCTGTAAAGCAGGCTATTGATTTGTTCATACTTCAATTCCCTACCTCTATGGCTGATAACCTTCTGTGATTCCTCCATCTGCCACTGCGACTTCAGCGTTTTACAGTCAGCCTGGGCCTTCTGGAAAAATGTAGTATTTACAGAAAAACCTGCATCATTAATTATAGGTATAGGTGTAACTCCTGCATCCTTCTTTGTTCCAGCCCTGGTTACTGCAGAAACCTTGACATCTGTCTCAACACCTTTCTTTTCTCCAACAGTGAAGGACGGTACTGCAACACCAGGAACTGTTCCGAGCAGTACATCTGTGCATCTGATAGGAGCAATAACAGCATTAACTTTGCCAGAAAAGAATCTACAGTCAATATCTACATCCATTTTAGGAAACCTGTGAGGCACACCCAGAAAGTCATACACTGTACACATTGGACTGGATGGGACTTTACCCGAAATGAATCTGGGGTGTACAATCACAGTATCCCACATGGTAACCAGACAAACCTCGGCATTCTTGTCTCCGATCTTGCCACAAGGATCCACTATGGTTCCTGGACGTTTTTCTGTAGAGTCAAAAACAAAACTTTTTTACTTTAGCCACATTACCAGAATCTCCACACCTATTCTGAAGACACTGTGCCTTTACATGGTCACCCCCACAAATATAAAATTTAATTCGTGACTTACGGGGGTACGTTTTGTTGTATGCGTAGTCGTCTGTTTTCCCCGCCTTTTCTGCCGGTTTATTGTACCTCTTCTCCTCCAACTTGGGTGCAGAAGACTTTGGGTTGCCCTTACGTGAAAAATTAGCATTCCTGTACAAGTCCGCAGCTTTGGCTAGATCAAGTATTAGTCTTGGCTCCACGTTCATTGAGGAATACTCTCAAGTCTGGAGTACAACTTGCTAAAAACTGATCTCTAATTACAAAAGCATACAAACCTTCATAAGACTTACCTACATCAGATAACACCAGCCACCTTCCAAACACTAGTCCGAGTCTGGCTAAAAATTGTACAAAGGGCTCATCACCTTGCACCTTCATGCCTCTGAACATCTTACGATAAGCATTAGAATCAACCTGAAATGCCTAAGTAGGGCTTTCGATAATATTCAAGGACACTATATCCGCCTTATTAGAAACAATTTATTAGGGAAAATAGGCACCAACAGATTCGCCATATAGTCTGCATGGAGGATTTTCATTATTGACAAATTGAAAAAATACTCTTTTCACAGAAAAATACACCAAAAATCTGTCAAAGATGTCTAATAGCGGGGGTGTGGGGGCGGCAGCCCCCACCCATAATACTAGGATAGGTTAGGTAAGATTGTTAGGTTAGGCTAATGTCCTTTCAAAGGGGTATATGCTAGTAAACACTAGGATAGCTTATACCCGGTCAGAAGTAAGAAGAAGAAGAGTCCTGATGTAGTCTCCTTGAATGCTACCGGGCTTTCTTCAAACCCTCATAGGCGTCAGAGATGTCAGGGGGTAAGCCTACATAAACTTTGAGTGCCTTACCTCTCAGTAGAGTTCCAAGGTGCAGCGGGTAGTCTTCCTCCTTCCAACCATAAAACTTAGTTACTATTTCAAATCTAAGCAAATAGGAATCTATATCGTCTCCGTCAGAGAAGGGAGGGATACGAGCTTTACCTGAATCTCCTACAGTTCGAGAGGGGTTACTGTCACGGTTCTCAACACTTGATGACCGAGCTTTAAGTGTAGCAAGGGCAAGTTCATGGGCACCGCGCTTTCTCTCTCCTCAAGTTCATGGGCACGAGCTTTCACTCCCTCCTCACTTTCTCTCTCCTCTTTTTGTCGCTCTCTCTCTCTCTCTCTCTCTCTCTCTCAGCTGCTTTTCCATCTCTCTCAGCTGCTCTTTCATCTCTCTCAGCTGCTCTTTCATCTCTCTCAGCTGCTCTTTCATCTCTCTCCTCTTTGTGTCGCTCTCTCTCTCTCTCTCGCTCAGCTGCTTTTTCATCTCTCTCATTCGCAAGCGTATCAACTTGAGCAGTGCCTCTTCACCATTCACACCCAATGCCTTAGCCTCCTTGAGTATGTCAGCTACACCACTCATAGTTAAAGATCACAGTTCGAACTACTCTAGAGAAAGTGAACCCACCTAGTAGGCTCACTAAAGTACACTATGGCCAGCAGCTCCGAGATTTAATTAAAGAGATTTTACTGCCACCAGAGCTCCTGTAATATACTAATCCCAGATAAAGAGAAGGTGTATCCTACACACTGCGCCACTGTAAGTGAAATCACCTCAATTAACATAGGTACTGTGATTTCAAAGTAAGGTAAGTACTAAAGACTAAGCACTCAATAATTACTTAATAATATTACACCTTCTCTTAATCAATAGTGGGATCAGTAAAATATAATACTGGTTTTATACTATTATATTCATATTATTTCTTTAATATACAATTATAATTTAGTTAACTCCATAACTTATTTATACACCAATCACTCTTTCATACCTCACTACCACAGTCACCTACACATTCACTCATAAAAGCAAAGACAATTATGGGTCGCTAGAGGAGCTGCGTTGTATGGGTTAAAAGATCTTGACTTCCGCTGTAAAAAATCATGCTAGGAGTCACTAATAATTATAGCCCTAGTACCACGACACCAGTCAAAAGATTAACCATGCACGTTCCCAGACCACGTTCAAACTTCACACTTTTGATACAGGCAGGCCCCTCACACAGGCCTTCCACCAGTAGTGACACAGGCAGGCCCCTCACACAGGCCCTCAACCAGTGGGGATACAGGTAGGCCCTTCACACAGGTCCTCCAACCAGTGGTGATAGAGGTAGGCCCTTCACACAGGCCCTCCAACCAGTGGTGATACAGGTAGGCCCTTCACACAGTGGTGATACAGGTAGGCCCTTCACACAGTGGTGATACAGGTAGGCCCTTCACACAGTGGTGATACAGGTAGGCCCTTCACACAGGTCCTCCAACCAGTGGTGATACAGGTAGGCCCTTCACACAGGCCCTCTATCACAACCACCATATCACCAGGCTACCATGATGTCACCACTCGAGTTGTCAGCCAATAACCATGTAGGGGAACCAAGACAAAGGGCGGTGAAGATTACTCCACTCGCTGGGTAGTCGGGAGTAGCCAAGAAGTGCAGAATATCGTGAACTAGCTGTCTTATACAAGAAAGGAGCTCTGGGACAAGGTGAGGCCCACCCAGCACACGGCAGCAATCACACACCGCCTACAGTAATGAAAGAAACACTGTAGAGTAATAGTCTATAACAATTATCTAATAAAGCACTATAAGCGGCTCGCTTGGTGTAGTGACTAGCGTCTCGGACTTCCACCCAGAAGGCCCGGGTTCGCGCCCACGCTCGGCGCATTAAAGATTTTTCACAAACACGGAGTCGTTACCATCCCTCATGAGCAAAGGGATGGGGTAGTAGTACAGGACCCCAATGGAAATACGCCTAATCGGCCTTATTGAGCTATCCTTAGCTAGCTTAGCATGCGCTAGCTTTAAGAACTATTATTATTATTATTATTATAACTTCATAATTACTTCGCAAATTACAAACACCACTTTACTCCACGGTACTCTACTGTAAACTAGAACACTCACTAGGTAAAGGAGGAACTGTGAACTCGCAGTGTGCTGTAGAGAGACTACCTAACAGGGGGTTCAAACAAAGTTAAGAAAGTTAATATTAAGCTTCAACGATCTCATTATGGATAAAAAGATAATTCATGAGCATAGTTCGAAGCACCAAACACTAGGAAAGGAAACTCCCTCTCGTGCTCACTTTTACCGCTCTCACACGTACCGAAGCTACTTGAAACAATGAACCCTCAACCAAAACACAGGCTCTCACTAACACCCATATATGGATTCATTTATCCGAATATATTCACACTTACTAAAGAATTACGAATCATAAATATCCCTGACAATCTATACATGCACGACCAACCCATACTCCAGATACACACAGCCTCTTACGCAGACGAAATATTACTCACATGTACACATAGAAACGCAAACAGAGCCGCACAACTCCTCCAACTGTACCTCAACACACTACACGACTATTTCACCACAAACAGACTCAAATTAGCACCAGCCAAATCTACAGCGACCCTTTTCACAAACTGGACAGTAGAACGTAGTAGACACATCCCTTGCCTCACCTTAAACAACACCTTTATAACACACACCAAAAATCTTTGGTGTAACATACGATACAGGAATGTCATTTAATCAACATATTACAAACATAAAAAACAGACCAACACCAAGACCAAACGCCCTCATGTCACTTGCCCACACAACATTTGGATATAACAAAGACACTACCACCACAGTATACAAACAATATATGCGTTCAGTGATGGAATATGGTTGGGCCTCTACCCTCTCTGAAACACATCACAACTCCCTACAGACCATACAGAATAAAGTCCTCAAAATAATCACTGGCTGCACAGCTACCACACCAACAGACCACATACACCAGGAAACCAAAGTCCTCAAAATCAAGGATCACCTTGATACGAGAGGCACACAATTAATTCCTTGCTGCAGCCTCCACAAACTAACACCACCCACTACACTACATGGCAGAACATCCACACACACCAAAAAATATCAAAACACCAACTAGAACTTGTTATAATACACAAATACTGTCTTCACTCCCACTTTGCCCAACCCAAGCCAGCCTCAAGAAGCATATCCATACTCAAATCACCCACCGATCCATCCAGTCACTCAAAGACAACACTCAGCTACATGCACGGTCCCCTGAAGTCCATCCCTCAGAAACCCTCCTTTCCCGTAAGGACAGAGTTCACCTGGCTAGGCAGCGATGTGGGCACCATCCAGCCCTCCTGAGTTATTAGAAGAGGCTGGATGACTGCGTCCAGGACACCTGTCCGGGCTGTAACACAACACTGCACACTATCAAACACATTATGGAAGACTGCATAGTACACAATCACTTACACCAACAATACAACACACATTCCTTGAGAACTTTGTTGGAAAACCCGGTCTCGGCCATGGCCTTCCTTAGGAGCTCGGGGCTGTTCGGCCAGGTAGCCTAGGGAACTACTACTACTAGTACGAATAAAATATAATATTCTGGGTAGTGGGATGGTGACATGTTTCCTGATGTAGTGAGCTTAAATAAATCCTTCTTATGGATCTTATCTATTGCCATACTTGCGTGGAAACATACAGGTAAATCTTTACAAAGTCACATACTTTGGGAACGCCATGAATAACCTTAATTATTTCACAAGGAAACATTTATCAATTTTATTGTGGCTATTATTAGACGATTTTCTTCAGCTAAAGTAAGGGCCTGTGGGAGTCGAAAGTAAATAGAGATAGTTTTTGCCCCTTCCGTTCATGGAACTAATTTGCCTAAAATTATGTACATTGGATTTTTCCATAAATTTTCTTATAAATTACACAAATCAATCAATATATTATATACCACATTCTTGACACTAAAATTGCATTTTACGGCACAATCAGAGACCGACTGTCACTAATCCCTTACATTCGAATGAGACTTACTTCCACGTTTCTTTGTCTAATCAAAATTATAATATGTTCAGTAAGTATCAGAGCTCAACTATAGGAGACCACCAACACCATACTGAACAATTAGTTATTTAACAAAATTAACACATACCATACCTGGAGAACGTCTACGAGTTTCGGTTCGACTGCAAACCTCAGAGTTGTGACGAGTTTAGGCTCATGATCGAGAAGCCATTACTGTAGATAATATCACTAATGATATAATATATATACCTTAATATAATTTTTTCCATAAACGATATATATTTATTCAATGTAATTATTATTCCATTAAAGGACGCTGTGTTTATTTACCTTTGTTTTTGTTGTTGTTGTTGTTGTTGTTGTTCTGCTTCAAAACGAGGATACATATGAGTTTTCTTGTCTACCCCGAACGAAGTAGTTATCGTCGTCCTATCCTAGACCATTGGCCAACAAGCTAAGAAACATATAACTAGTCCATAAATTAATGAGGACAATGATATGCTTAACTATGAAGTTGTTGATGGAAATTGACGGCATTGATAATTTTCCACGAGCAGAAGTTAGTGTTGTCGTGCGTGGCTAAACGGCTACTGCCATTTTACTGCCTTGACTCCAGGCTCATTTTCCGTAAAGGATTGCTTCAGTCAGCCGTTGCTTCATTTAAGGAGAGGCAGACCGTTTTTCTGGACCCCCTTCTCCCTAATGTTTAGCCCCACTAGTTTTGAGATTTTAAGACGTTCGGCCCATTAGCTTGGCGATTTTAACACCTTTCGCCCCATTTAGTTGCCAATTTTAAGACCTTTCGTGACATTTAGGTGTAGATGTTTTCCTGGGGAGCGATAGCGAGCCTGCAAATTTAAGAGGAACCGGCCTTCGGCCGGGATATTTTTCTACCGAAAAATTTACAGATGTATCTTGAAGGGGGGTCTAGGGGGTGTTTTTCTAAGCTTGATGGAGGTCTAGCGAGAAAACTAAGGAACATAATATATTCCTTAATAAACTATCACCAGTCGAGTTTAAGAGGAAACGGACTGTTTTGTGTTTTTTTTCTTTTTGGTCTATTAATTCATATTATGAATTAATAGACCAAAAAGAAAAAACACAAAACAGTCCGTTTCCTCTTAAACTCGACTGGTGATAGTTTATTAACCCCCATTTACTGTATAACACGGAAAGGATTGCTTCACTTACTCGCTGCTTCATTTAAACACTACCGGTTTTAGTGTATTAACTCCTGGTTATTAGACAGAACAGATTGCTTCATTCAATCTCTACTCGTGAGATATTTAATTTACTTTCAACAACTCTTCAATTACTATATATTCGAAATTATTTGACATATTTAAATGCTATAGTTTTGATGTACTGTACTTCAAATATACAGTATAAACTGTTATTTTACTTATATTCTCGAAGTTATATATTAATTACCGTCCCTTTTTCATTTTAAATATAAAACTAAAATTATCTTGCCAGGTATATTGGATGCAGTACTCGAACGTTCAAAGTAAGGATATTTGAGAATAATTATGGGGAAGAGTTTTCGTACCGGCCAATTCCTGAACAAAATGTCTTTCTTTGCTGTCCTATCATCTATTTTCAGAGAAATATTTTGTTATCTTGGGAAAATTCGGAAATTATTTAGATACTTTCTTAGCTGAGAAATTATTAATAAATAAAATTATACCCGAACTTAACTGTCAAAATTAAGAGGCTTCATTAGAGTAGATATCGTTCAATTATTAATTTAACCGTTACACTTTATATTTCTTATTATTCCGATTTAGGGATTGCTTAACCTAAGAGTTCTTGTTAGTTGGCATTATACAGTACCTCAGTTCAGTTTATGACTAGTCATGGATAACATGGGTGTCTAAGGTAAACTTATATGGATTTCATATATACAGTATATTATTTTAACCAATATCTGTATAAGCAAAATATTATCACTTATTAAATATTTTCAATTTAGTTATCAGATTAATTCATTATTACAGTAGTTCTTTCTATGTTTAGGTTATTTTGACTTGACCAATTTTGTATTTCAGTCTGTAATTTTTAACATTAGTTTGTTTGGTAGCATTCAAGGAGACTACTGCAAGACTCTTCTTCTTCTTCTTCTTCTTACCTCTGACCGGGTATAGGCTATCCTAGTGTTTACTACCCTATACCCCTTGAAAGGACATTAGCCTAACCTAACAACCTTACCTAACCTAACCTAGTATTATAGGTGGGGGCTGCCGCCCCCACACCCCCGCTTTGACTTAGATTTTTGGTGTATTTGTCTGTGAAGTGGGTATTTTTCAATTTGTTGATAACGAAAATCCTCCATGCGGACTATATGGAGAAAAATATGGCGAATCTGTTGGTGCCTATTTTCCCTAATAAATTGTTTCTCATAACGTCGCACTAGTGTCCTTGAATATTATAGTTTTTTTTCTTCTAAATTAATTATTATTATTTATTAATTTAGCATTTGTTCAATCGTTTATTATATAATTAATGATAATTTGATATACGACAAATATCCAATTAATTATATCTATACAGTATGTAAAACAGATCAAATATTTTCATTCTAGGATCACAACAAGTCACCTGATGATGGACAAGGCGTCCGAAATATTGTGAATTGCAAACATTTGTTAATACAGCTATAAGAAGATGGCGATCTTCTGGTTCTATATCGTCCTCTTTTTAATGAAAATACGTTACCCTGGTGGACAATCACGTACAGACTATCTATATATATATATATATATATATATATATATACAGTATATATATTCTTCAAAAGTACACAACTCAACCCTTCATCTTCTCTCAACATTCTAGGTGTATCTTTTTCATCTAACCTTTCTTAGAAGGCTCATATTACCACTCTTGCTAAAACAGCTTCCCAAAAGTTAGGTGTGCTCAACCGTCTCCGTGAGTTCTTTACCCCCGCACAGCTTCTTGCTCTGTATCGGTGCACAGTGTGCCTCTGTATTGAATATTGTTCGCTTGTGTGGGGAGGTTCCAGCCATACCGCACTGCTCGAACGAGTAGAGTCAAAAGCATTTCGCCTCACCAACTTGCTTCCTCTTACTAGTTCCCTATGATTTAGACTGCTTTAAACTTTGTGTGTCCAGGCATTTCGACTCTAACGTCCCTTGAATTTGGCTCTGTCACTCTTTTAACTTCGAGGAGACACTCGTTACAGGCAACCTGCCTTTTGTCTCCTCCTTGCACATAGATAAAATATATATATATATACAGTATATATATCAGTTACCATAGCATGACTAATAATGCAACTTAAATTCTTATTTGCTTTATCCTATTCCAGATGTTCATACATACAAAGAATCAATAAACTTAGACTAATAACAAAAACAAAACAAATCATAGAGCCTAGCGGCCCTCTGTCCAGCTCTGACCTTTCCTCGTTCCCCCCGCTCCAACAAAGGAACACCACAGAAAGGCTGAGAGGCTGTGGCTCAACCCTTTCTCCTCACAACTAAGCCTTTCACCGGGGAAAAAAAAGTCAAGTCTTCCGAAAAGTGTAACGCTACCAGCAAGCAATTTTATTCAGCAAGTAAACTGATCCGAGTCAATGTGATTTAGAGGCTAAGTTAAGACCAAACAAGGATTTATGCCGCATTAAATAGACGTGTTAACAGATGCAGACATTGTGTTCGAGTTGTGTGGAAAATTACTTGAAAATGAGGCACACTGTCTAAACGGACCACTTCAATAGATTATGGTATATATATATATATATTATACTGTATATATATATATATATATATATGAGAACTTAAGTTTCATGCATTGTGTGTGTGTATGTAAGAGGAATTCAAAAGGCAAAGGTGCCTGTAACGAGTTACATATGCCCAACAAGACCATCGAAGATTAACAGGTAGAAATGGTAAGTATTCTTAATGACATTGTCGGGGCTTGCCAAGATTACGGATGATTACTATGGTTTATAACAATCCATCAGTAACACTAATCAAACCAAAAAATTGTGAAGAATGAGTTACGCTCACCCTCCGACTCCATTCCCAGGGAAATCTCCGGGCGAGGCTTTATGTGGCCGCCATTAACATCCCAATTAGCTCTTTACATCTTTGATCGCTTGCCTTATACACAGCCAAATATATGAAGATATAACACTACATTATTGAAGCAAAACAATTTAGAACCAAAACATAAATATTTTAATAGTTATAAGTCACTGATTATATTAAAACAAAAATGCATATCTGAATATATAGATTTAAAAAAATATCATATTAATTTTGAATAGATATGACACAATAAAAGTTTACCCACACCTTGATGGACACATTATTGGTAATACTAGATATAAAAACAAAAATGCGCAGACGATATGAAACCCTTATAAAAAATATGTGATAACAAGATAAAGGAAAACAAAAACAGACCCAAATTCCACTAGGATACCGAGACATTGATCTCCTCGCTGGCACCCCCGCAGCGCCTTTGAAGGGACCCCACCTCGCTTTTTTTTCTCTCTCTCTCTCTCTCTCTATTTGGCTTGTATCCATTCGGCCCCATTCAGCCTACTGTTTTAAGACGTTTACCCACATCCAGGTGTCAATATTTTCCTGGCGAGCTGTAGCGAGCCAGCATATATTTATTTTTGTCTTGACAGCAAGCTAAATTTGTAAATTTTTCGATAGAAATATGTCTCCGGCGAAGCCAGATTTCTCCATACAATGCTGGCTCGCTATCGCTCGCCAAGAAGAAATCGACAGCTGGATGGGGATAAAAGTCTTAAAACAGTTGGCTGAATTGGGCCGAATGGAAACAAGCCAGGGACAGAGAGAAAAGGAGAGAGAGAGACAAAAAAAAAGCCGGTGACCCCCCTTTGAAAGCGATGGGCATCCAAGGAGGCGATCAAACCCTCTTGGATAAGTGATTAGTCATCCAAGGAATCCCATTTGTCGACTGGTTATGCCCGGCGCTGACTGTGACCGCCATTTAACCGCGGGTATCGGGGTATTAGCTAATGGATAGAGGCGGAGTCCAAGGGAGGGCTCAGAAGGGGGTGAGGCACAGATTTATATAAGGGTGGTGAGAGTTTCTAAAATGGTTGTAGAATCTTTTGAGGAGTATTTTACAAACACCTTGGGAAAATCTACAAAAGTTAAGAAAAGAGTATAGTTTATTATCCTTTAATTGTAATACCTATTAATAGACGTAAGGTCGCAATATATTAATACATCGGCTGTTTTTTATGTTTTTATTTCTATACAACAAACCAACATGTAGTACTTCAAAACTCACGTGATTAGGCCATAACAAACCTATCGTTTGATCTATCAACCTTATCCGATTGGGGCAGAGATACCCTTGTTGCTTTCAATTCTTCCACAACCCAATTTCTCAATCTACTTACCCATCACAATCTCCCACACACCTATCCCTTACTATTCAACAGTATATAAATCAACCCTTCGTTTTCTCACAATTTCATGGTGTTTTTTTGTGTTACCTTTATTGGAAAGACTATATTACCACTCTTCCTTAAACAGCTTCCCAGAAGTTACGTGTGCTCAACCATCTCCGTGGATTCTTCACCCCCCACAGCTTCTTGCTCTTTGCAGGGGCACTGTGCGCTCATGTTTCGAGCATTGTTCATATGTGTGGGGAGCTTCCACCCATCCCACACATCTTGAAAGGGTAGATTCAAAATCCTTTCGTTTCATTAATTCTCTTCCCCTTACTGATTCTCTACTATTCTGTCCAACTTTCTAACCTAACAGTGAACCAATATTCCCAGTCTATCTTCCATGCGATCCGTAACATTTGGAACTCTTTCCCTCATTTTATGACTTAAACTGCTAAATCCAAAATGCCTGGACACACAAAGTTTAAAGCAGCCTAAGTCATAGGATGAAGGAAAGATTGATTGAGGGAGAGAGTTCCATAGTTCACTTGTTGAGTAGAAGAAAGACTGAGAAAAATAGCTAATTCTTGGGTTGGAGAGCTGGACAGAATAGGAGTGGGACTGTGTTGAAAGGCAGGTGCCTCGCACTTGCTGAGAAAGCTCTGAAGAGCACTGGTTGTTGTAATAGTGATAGAGTGAAAGAGATCCAACATTGCGGCGTGTATAAATAGATTGTAGGGAACTAGTAAGAGAAAGTGAGTTGATAAGTCGAAAAGCTTTAGACTACTCTTTCGAGAAGCGCGGTATGGGTGGAATCTCCTCACACATGCAAACAATACTCGATACATGGACGCACTGTCTCCCTATACAGAACAAGAAGCTGTGTGTGGGCGAAAAACCCACGAGAGAGTTGAACACACTTAACTTCTGGGAAGCTGTTTTAGCAAGAGCGGTTGGATGAATTAATACACCAAGAATACTGAGAGAAGATGAAGGGTTGATATATGTATTGTTGAAGAGCAATTAATAGTCTTGTGAAAAATTGCAACAGGTAGATAGGAAAAATTGGATATTGGAGGCATTGAAAGTAAGAAGATTTTCTGTGCCCCAATCAGAAATAATTGATAGATCAGAAAATAGACGTGTTATGGCCTTGTCACGTGACTTTAGGAGTGAGTGCATGGTGGGTTAATGAAATTATAATTATTATTATGTAAGCTACCGAAGCCTCCCAACAGGGTGCAAAAACAGCATTAAGATTGAATCCACACACAATACACGAAGGCAGTGAAGAAAAACAACGGCAACTAGGAAAACAAGGAAAGAAAAGGCCCTAAATAGAGAGCGCTCAAGGAGAAGTTAGGTACTCGAGTAGGATGATAAAATGAATAAACATATCAATACAAATATTCTTGTTGAATAACAGGTCAATTAACCCTTCCTCCCCGGGTGTCATTTTAATATAACACCACGGCAGATGGGCAGGTACCCGGGTGTCATTTTAATAGACAGTAAGCTTGAAAGCCTATTCAGCTTGGTCTGAACGCCGTGCGTCCTACGCATGTAAACAAAGCCGATCGTTGCATCACCGCACCTACGAAAACAAGAAGGAGAAGACTCGTTTGTTATTGTATGTCTGTATGTCGTTGTTTCAGTAGTGAAAAGATCGTCGTATTGCTAACATTGCCTGAAAATGCTCTCCACTAAAATCGTCATCACAACTGAACCAGTTGACTTAGAGAGCTCTACTCAATGCCAGTCTACAGATTAGAAACCGCACTACATTTATAGATGCGTGGGAAATTTCTAGCAGTTAAAATTAACCAAAATACGGTAGCCTAGGCCTAGACGTTTTTCGGCCAGATCGCCCGGGTACGCCGCACTGTCATTAGAAGAGCTAGCCCGGGCGAGGAGGGTTAAATAAACATAGAAACAATAACATTAAATCAAGTTACTGTTGCAAAAATATTTAGTCTATACTTAAAAGTAGAAACATTATCCAACTGCACAATTTCATTAGGTAAATGATTCCACAACTCGACCAAAGACGGAGTAAAACACCTAGTAGATCGAGTCGTAGTAACATTTACACGATTCTTGGCAGAGTCATTAAAATTCAAAGTAGACCTGGTTACACATGCTGGAGCAAAAGGCTTCGGAAAACACCATAAAAAGGATGCTGAGCATTATAAAAGACCTTGAATACAATGCAGAGGGAAAAGAAACTTGCATCATCACCATGCGTGAACATAGAAGCTCTGACAGCATGTCGCCTGATACCTTTAAATAAGAATCCAGGAGTTAGACCAGTAGGCGTTGGGGAAGTTCTTAGAAGGATTATAGGAAAAGCAATCATGTCTGTATTTGGAAAAGATGTACAAAGAGCAGTGGGCAACTTACAAGTATGTGCAGGACAGCAAGCCGGAGGAGAAGCAGCAATACATGCAATGGGGAAGGTGTATCATGAGGAAGATTGTGAAGCGGTACTGCTAGTGGATGCAACAAATGCCTTTAACACCATTAATAGGGAGGCAGCTATTCACAACATCAAGATCAAATGCCCGAGCATCGCAAAGTACATAGAAAAAACTTATAAGGAGCCAGCTAACCTGTATATAGTTGGAAGCACAAAGAAGGAAGAAATGAAAATTCTCAAATCAAATGAAGGAACAACGCAAGGAGATCCAGTGGCAATGGCAATGTACGCACTGGCACTATCAATTCTGCAGCAGAAAATAAAACATGAGGTAACCCGAGTGAAACAAGTGGCGTATGCAGATGACCTCACAGGTGCAGGAAAAATAGGGGATCTCAAAGAATGGTGGCGGAGAGTACAATCGGTAGGCGAAGTCATTGGGTACCATCCGAATGCTAGTAAATCTGTACTAATAGTGAAAGAAAACAAGTATGAAGAAGCGGTGCGGACTTTTGATGGGACAGGAGTGAAGATTACAAAGGAGGGTCAACGCCATTTGGGAGCAGTAATAGGCACAGAAGAATGCAAGAGAGACTATGTGCGAAAAAAGGTAGCAGAGTGGGTAAAGGAAGTGAAAACCCTGGCAGACATTGCGAAATCTGAACCACATGCTGCATATACTGCCTTCACATATGGTGTTAAGCACAGATGGACCTTTCTTATGAGAACAGTGCCTGGCATTAGACAGATGCTCCAACCGCTTGAAGAAGCAATCAGAGGAACATTCATACCGGCACTAATAGAGATGGAAGGCGTCACGCAAGAGCTAAGAGATCTATTAGCTCTTCCGCCAAGGTTCGGAGGTATGGGGATCATAAACCCAGTGGAGGCGGCACTACACGAGAACCAAAATTCCCTTAAACTTACTACGTCTCTGACAGAAAAAATACGGGAGCAAAATGAAAATGATGAGGTGGACGAAGAGGAACAACGAAATGCAAGACAGGAAATTACAAAGAGCAGAGAAGAGAGACAGAAACATAGCCTAGAACAAATTAAGACCAGATGTAGGGAAGAACTGAAAATGAGAGTTGAGATGGCACAAGACACGGGGGCTTCAAATTGGCTCACATCATTACCAATAAAGGAGAAAGGCTTCAGCTTAAATAAACAAGAATTCAATGATGCCGTAGCCTTGAGGTATGGGTGGCCAGTTTCGAACCTGCCGCTGAAATGTGCATGTGGTGAAATAAACAACTTAGACCACTGTATGACTTGTAAGAAAGGAGGATTCATCTGTATCCGGCATGATGAAGTACGAGACATCACTGCACAAATGCTGGACGAGGTGTGCCATGATGTCAGAATCGAACCGGAACTTCTGCCTATGGACGGACAGCGCTTGGCCCACAATACTGCAAATACTTCAAATGAAGCAAGAGTGGACGTAAGTGCTCGAGGTTTTTGGACGAGGGGACAACGGGCTTTTTTCGACATCAGAATCTTCAACCCAAGAGCACAAACATATCGTGAGCGAGGACACAAGGCGGCATACTTGAGAAACGAAAGTGAGAAAAAACGCGCTTATGAAGAAAGAATTTTGAACAGGGATCAAGGAAGCTTTACTCCTCTGGTCTTCTCATCGTCGGGAGGTATGGGACCTTCTGCAAGTGTCTTCTATGCCAGATTAGCTGAACAAATATCGGAGAAAAAGCGCCAGCATAGAAGCCAAGTCATAACTTGGATGAGATGCCGGCTCTCTTTCTCTCTTCTCAGGTCTGCACTCCTATGTCTCAGGGGTACAAGGTCCTCCCCGCTACAGAGGACAAGAGTGAGAGACTTGGACTTTGAAATGGTCGTGGCGGAGGGACGAATTGGGGAACAACTAGGTTGATTGTAGGGAGGTACTGGTACAATAAGATAAACTACAATGTAACTAGAATAAGATAGATTGTACACCACTTTGTAACTGTCACCTTAAAAAAACTAACCTAACGCCAATGACTCAAATCAGAGACAACGTAGGAAACGTGAATTTTGTTGAATTAAGAACGTTGTCAAGCAAATTTAAACGACAGTTGGCAGCTGACATCCAAACAGGTGAGCAATATTAAAAATCTGGCAAAATAAATTCATAACATTGATAAAAGTGGTGTCACAAATGATTTATAACACTTGCGAAGCAAGCCTATCTTTGAGCAATTGAAGAAAAGGAGCAGAGATGCTTCTTGAAAGTCAAATTAGGATCAAGAGTAACACCTAGCAAACGCAAACTTGTCACATCAATAATTTGTTCATCAGAAATACTCAAACAAGGATGAGGACGATCTGAAGTATGGGATCTGCTAATTATAATATAGTGTTTTTTTTCTTCAGTATTATGCTTCATACCCCAAAGTTGACACCAAGAGGTAAGCTTAGCCAAGTCCCTGCTTAGAGATGCTGCAACTTCATTTCTGTTTTGGGGAGACGAAATTGAAGAATACAAAGTTGTAAATGTTGTATTCTTCAATTTCGTCTCCCATCATCAGCATAAGAAATTAGTTTACTTTCGAGTCCAGAATCCCAGTCATCAATACACATAATAAAAAACAGAGGCCCAAGGACGCTTACTTGCGGGACACCTGAAACAGGCGCAAAAACAGGACAATTTCCATCAACAACAACACATTCATATAATTTATGTTCTTTAAAAAAAATCTTTAATTATACTAAAAAGATTTCCGCCAGTACCATGGAGTTGCAGTTTATATAGGAAGACTTTATGGTTGACAAGATCAAAAGCAGAACTAAAATATATAGTCACAACACAAGATTCATAACCTTTTTCCAACGAAGATTGTAGATCATGAGTAGGAGCCGAAAGTGCATCACATGTACCCAAACCCTTGCGAAAACCAAACTGAAAATTAGGTAATAAATTCATATTTTTCCAGTACAAAGAAAGTTGTTTGGCTAAAAGCCTCTCAAAGTTAGAAATAGTGAAATTGAAATAGAACGATATTCAGAAGGAGATGTTGAAGCAGTAGCTCCCTTAGTAATAGGGATAATGTTTCCCCCACTCCAACAAATCGGAAAACTACCAGACTTCAAGACTAGCCTAAATACTATGGCCAATTTAGGTTCTAAGACCACAGTAATATTCTTAAAGAAGAGAGGGTTGTTGTGAACAAATTGTTGATTAGTGTAAGGTAGAGTCATTAGCATATGAGTGAATGGAACTAGAGGTACACTTGAGATAATTAATGAATATTAGAAAGAGAATCGGAGACAGGACAAAACCCTGAGGAACACCAGAGTTGATAGTGTGACGCTTCTGCATAGTAGCCACGTGCGGGCATGCGCGCGCGTCGGCTGCCCAGCCGTTTAGAAACCAGCTGGCGGCAGCCGGCCGGCAGGCTTTTCCTTAGTATATATCCTACGACAACGTAACTAATGTCTGGGATATTCTTATGTTGTTTCACAGCTTGTAGCTGCCCTTATTCTTAACCAACGCATCTTAGTATATTTTATTCTCGATAGTTGATTGTTTCATTATAATATATAAGATGTAAGTCTAGTGAGAGTGGGAGGAGACGAGCGGGAGAGAGAGACCGGCTGGGGGACGTTGCTTCGCGCGGAGAGTCTAGCTTGGGACGATCCTGAAGCGTTGCCATATGCATCCGATTGCAACGTTAGGCTTAGTTTCGACTCACGCACGGGGTAGACGATTTTGACCCGGCAACTGTGTTGAGTGTTGCCAAGCCTGGGATGTATTTTGTATGCCTAGGGTGGGGTCCAGACAGATTCAAGACTCAGAGCTCACCTCACTGTCGTACCCTTCAGACCCCCTTGATATCTATCCCTCTCAACCCCACTTAGAAACTTTTTCTCTTACTTTGTATACCTTCTTTCCACTACTTCACCAATCTATTTAATTATCCCATCCCCTTGATAGACCTTATATCTATTATTGTATTAACGACGTGCTCTCAGATAATTAGATAGGATTTTGGGCCTTATGCAGAGACGTAATTGTTAATGAGACCTAGGAAGCTTTTTTGTTGTCTCATATTTGGTGGTTTCATGCTTGCTGGTGTGTTCTTGTGTCAGGTTAGCAGGGGCTAGACCGGAGGGGAGGCTTTTTGCGATCCGTTAAATGTACTTTCTTCTAGTTTGTTATTAAATTGTTTCTGCAATTTAATTCCGTTATCTATCTTTTCCTTGAAGCTTTAAGTCAACTTAATTGTGTGATCTTTTATATAGCCTGCTTGACTATCAGCAGTCTATAGTGCGTGCACCCTGTAACCGAGTCATAGGATACCTTGTTGTCCAGGCAGGACTCTTGACGGTTTAGGGTGGTTTGTTGCCTGGGTTTATAGATAAGGGTTGGATCTAGCGTTTTCCGTTGTTGCTTGTTGCCGCATACCTAGTCCAATAGAAAGAGCCCAGTGTTTATATATCCCAGGACGTAACAATAGGTTGAGAAAGTGAGTGATAGCCATCCACAACTGCAGCTATGGAACGGTCAGAGAGGAAATTAGAGACAAAGACACAGATGGAGGGATAGAAACCGAAAGGAGGGTAGTTTGGAAATTAGAGATATGTGTCAGACACTATTGATGTCTTTCGATAAGTCGAGCACATTAGAAAAAGTCTCACCGAAGTCCCGAAGGGAGGATGACCAAGAGTTGATAGAATAAGCAAGATCATCCGAGCAGCACTTGAGGAAACCATGTTGGCGATCTGAAAGCAGATTATGGAAAGATAAGACGTTTTGAATCAAGAATAAAACAGAATTAAAAACTTTAGAGATGCAAGAGATGCAAAACATTAGATAGCAATTAAACGATAGTTGGAGGGTTGAGAGCGGTCACCCTTCTTTGGGACAGGTTGAATGAGAGCAAACTTCCAGCAAAAAGGGAAGACATTAGAGGAAAGACAGAGACAAAACAGTTTGCCGTGGCAGGGAGTCTGCACAGAAGAACAGTTTTTGATTACACCAGGAGGAACACCATCCGGTCCGTATGCCTTCTTAGTATCAAGCCCAAAGAGGGCAGAAAGTACATCCTTGGAAGATATTATGATATTAGGCATAAGTAAGTGAGAGGGGGCTGGAGAGGGAGGAATAGCACCGGAATCATCCATGGCGGAGTTTTTAGTGAAAGTTTGAACAAAGAGTTCTGTTTTGTCAGAGGACCGCCACGGTGGTACAGTCAGAGTGGAAGGGAATGACAAGAAAGCAAAATTTGTGGAAAGATTTTTGGCTAGATGCCAGAAAGCTTGGGAAGAGCTAGAGTTTGAAAGTTCAGAACATTAGTTATTGCTAATAGAGTGTTTGGCTAGTCGAAGAACATATTTGGCTTGATTCTGGGCAGAAACATAAGTATCAGGAGATTCTTGAGTTTGAAGATGACAGTACTGTTTGAATGTTTCCTTCTTATTGTGGACAGCAGTAGAACAAGCATGAGTAAACCAAGATTTGTTTGCATTAGACTAAGAGATATAATAGAATGCATGCCTCAATGCCCGAGAGGATTACCTCAGTTATGTGCTCCCGTACTGCCGAAGAGCCTCCCAGTCGGCAGTGCCAAAGTGCCACTAGCGCCACCGGCTGGGAAAATCTGAGGGCCGTACTGGAGAAATAGGACAGGTAACGGAGATAATGTTGTGATCGGAGGAGCCCAACAGAGAGAACAGGTTTACAGCATAAGTAGAAAGATTAGAAGTTAGAAATATGTCAAGAATGTTGGACCGATCTCCAAGGCGGTCAGGAATTCGAGTAGGGTGTTGGACTAACAGCTCTAGGTCATAATATTATAACATAGAACAGATATAAGTTTGTTCACCAGGTTGGTCAGTGCCATGTGAGGAGAGCCATTGGCGGTGGTGAACGTTGAAATCTCCTAAGATGGATTTCTGAGAAAGGAGAGATGGATAGAATGTGCTCCACTTTAGAAGTTAGATGGGCAAAGAATTTTGGATAGTCAGTAAAATTAGGAGAGATATATATAGCGCACAAATATTTAGTTTGAGAGTGACATGAAAGCTTTAGCCAGAGAATTGAGAATTCAGAAAAATGAAAATTGGGAAAACGAGAGAAAGCACGATTCTTGCACATATATACACAACCTCCACCTTTGGCTTGAAACTGAGGATAGAGATAGGAGGATACAGAAAAGGGTTTGCCGTCAGTAGTGTGACATTAACCACTCCGTTAGAACCGCATGGCTTGTCCTACAGTGACTCGCTAGGATCGCCAGGGCAGTGGATGTGGCTACAGTTGATGTATTATTGTGTGCTTTATTTCATATGAAAGCTCGTGTCATGGGCAGTCCAGAAAGGCTTTGTTTTCGCCCATGTCAAGGCTTTATATATTTAATTGCAAAGTATATGTATTATCATTAAGTAGTAATGATAGGAATTGAGAGAGAGAGAGAGAGTAGAACAGAGTGAGAGGAGGCGCGTAGTGTTTTGCTATACTCGATGACGTCATAGCTGGCTGGCCTCGTGGGGATTCGTTGAGGGAGTTTTTTACCATGCTTTGTGACGTCATGTTTGGCTGGCTTCTTTAGTATTGGCTGGAGGATTGGTAACCGCTTTTTTCCCACGCGGCTCGAGCTAGTGCTAGTATATATACAGTTCCCTCGCCACTCTCTCCCTCAGATCTGGTTTCTAGAATGCATCCCTCTTATCCCTTTGATATCTGTCCTCCTCTCTGCACCTGAGAACCTTTTCCTCTGCCTATCTCTCTCATTTTCCATACCTTTCACCACCTTCTATTAATATTATATCCCTTCTGGTTAACTCTGCATAATCAGCTTCATGCTGGCCAGTTGTATTGTGCGTTAAGGTCTTATATAACCCATGTATGTTAGTTGTCAAGATAAGTTGATCACGAAGCATTGGTTAGCATTCATATTGTTCAGTACTGCTTCCTGTAATTATTAGTGTTCTTCTGGATTAGATAATGCTAGACTAGGAGTCTGATACTATAAGGTATTGTTTCCGATGGGTGTTGGCTTTAGTTAAAAGCTGCACGACATACCTGAGAACTGGAATTGATTGGGTAAATTCTAGTCTGTGTGCCATTGAGAATAGAGCATGCACGAATGAGGGCTTTTTGCCTATACCATTCTGCACTGTTCTAGGCTCGGTTGTTTGTCTTTGAGGTACGCCATGAGAACGCTTAATACTTCGGTATTAAGGTTTCTCAAGAGAGCTACCCTTCCCTATAACGTAATATTTGACACACAGACTTGAGATTTGCACTAGGCTATGCGGCATGCCATGCGCACCAGTATCTCGTATCATTGACTCTAGCTAGACTTTATCAGTCATAGTAGACATTAAGTATATTAAACCAATTTTTTTTTTATGCATACCCGTTTATGATTACACAAGCATTTCGCAGCCTAGTTTGATGTATTGAGACACAAACGACTTAGGCTCTTTTTGTTGATAGGAATACTGCATTGTCGTGGCGATTATTATTATTGTTGTGGCGTTTAGGATATTCTTGGCTCAGACTGCATTATATCTCCTGCCTTTTTGTGTGCATAGCCTGCACGAGCATTGTTCCGCTGCCTGCCTTTTTGAGTTCCATTTCCGATTCGAGCATCTTGATAGCATCTAACATTTAAAGAAGATTCCTTGTTGGTGTTGAAGGACTTTAGTGCACTTTCTTTCATGCAGGAGTGCCTGACATTTATTGATTAAAGTAACGTAAGCTGTAACTTCTCTTACCACCTTACTTTGCATACCATAACCAAGTACCTTCGGTTATAGGTAGTAATAGGCTGTTTTCATATAACATTAAGCCTAGAGTAGACGCATATTTATTGAGAGTTTAATAACCTATTATTGCATATAGAACTCTGGAGAGTATTTGTGTTCTTTGTTCACTGGGAATATACATCAGAGGTTGGATCTAGCGCTTTCCGTTGTAGCATTTATGCCATTACTAGTCCAATGAATAAGAGCCCTGATATATTTAAACCTCAGTCGTAACAGTAGTTTCAGACAAATGGGTTTCACTGAAAAAGAGAAGATCAGGGTTGGCAGAGGAGAGGTGGTGTTCCACAGAGTTGAAGTTAGAGGAAAGGCCACGAATTTGGCAGAAATTGATAGTAAGCATGGGAGGTCGTACTCCAGTGCATTTCGATGGGTCAGCACCAGGGGCCATAACTGAGACATAGCTCCTGAGCCAATTTCATGTCCCATGATCTAATCGATAAATTAATAATCAAAACCAGAGTAATATCTGAGCCCTATACATGTACCAATTGTTTACATTAGTAAATACCTGAACACGCACAAATAAAACAAAAACAAAACATAAAATATATCTATAAAAAGTTAATGAAAATAACTTATCTACTAATATTTTCATTTATACTGTATAAATATACTTCCAATAAAGCCTCTGCCCACCTGTGGTTGATACACAGGACGACAATATCAGCAGGAACATGACATGTATTTATCAGACACCCCTAAGACCTATTTAGACATTTCTGACCCGGCCACACAAAAGGATGGGAAGCAGCCAGTGGTCCAACGATCGGTATCCAGACATCTTGCTACATCACCATCTTGTTACTCACCAGTACAATTCATTGCCGAATCGAATAACATACAGTATAACTAACCGAACAAAGCCTACCAAATCATGGCTTATTCTAATTTAAATTTACTAAGTGTACCGGTATTAATAATTATATTTATTTTTAATAGCATGAGGATGAGGTATGGATGAAATGCAAGCGGAAACATGGAATTGGCCATATCTCAGAATTACCTTTTCCTTTTTGTTACATTATCATTCCCATATACAGTACATTATCATTCCCATATACAGCACATTAGTACAGCTACTCTTATCTCGCCTAACTTAAATGCGTGTAAGTGATGTTCAACAAGTTAGGTTCCAGTGTTAATACTGTAAAATAGGTTCACATGTTTTTCGGTTTTTTGGTTGCAAAGTGGTGAGGTAGCGAGACATCTAAAGGTAGTGCCAACGAACTTTACAATAATATTGATCCCTGATCTCTCTGTAACTCATAAGGGCCCAGAGCAAACTGGCTGTAGATATCCACACCTATTTCCTAGTGGACTCTTCCCAAATGATAGAAACGTCATCCCGATTGCTTTCATTCAGTTCGGGTTATAAGAAGTTAAGCGGTCCAGATTATTGTCAAGTTAGCTGGCGCTACCTATACCAACCTGAGGATAAACCAGCACACACACACACACACCTTCAACTCACACATACACACCTTCAACTCACACACACACACCTTCAACCCCCACACACACACACCTTCAACCCACACACACACACACCTTCAACTCACACACACACACCTTCAACTCACACACACACACCTTCAACCCACACACACACACACACACCCACACACACACACCTTCAACCCACACACACACACCATCAACCCACACACACACACCTTCAACTCACACACACACACCTTCAACACACACACACCTTCAACCCACACACACACACCATCAACCCACACACACACACCATCAACCCACACACACACACCATCAACCCACACACAAACACCATCAACCCACTCCATCATAGGCCATCGGTGTGAGGCCATTCTCGCCTTGCCATCCATGTCTAAAGCGGGGAGAATGGGTCTGGAACCTGCAGTGTCAGCGTGTATTGTAGTGGGGGGGGGGGGAAGGGGGCTTGTGAGGGCCAGACCACGTTAGGGGGGGGGGGGGGGCTCACAGTCTATACGGTTATGGTTACTGTTGTGATGGGATGCTCTCTACTGTCACAGGTGTTGTCGGGATTTTTTTTATTATATACCGGGTATATTTATTTTATTTATTTTATTTTATTTTATTTATTTTATTTATTTTATTTTATTTATTTTATCATTTTGTTATCTATTTTTGTTTGTGTTTTTTTAGTTACTGATATGACGCACCAAATGTCCCGTGCCACTTACGAACAAATGTTTTTTTTTTTTTTTGTTATTGAGAGTGAGGGAGACAAAAGGCAGAACTGCCTGTATCGAGTGCATCCCCCAGAGTTGAAAGAGTGACAGGGCCAAAATCAAGGGACGTTAGAGCCAAAATGCCTGGATACACAGAGTTTGAAGCAATTTAAGTTATAGGAAGAGGGAAAGACTGAGAATAACGTTTCACTCTTGGGTTGAAGAGTTGCACAGAGTAGGGGTGGGATTATGTTGCAAGACGGGTACTACGTAGAGGAGGTGGTATACACCGGGAAAACTCTGAGGAACATTGATTATTGTAGTAGCGATAGAATAGCGAGAGAGATGCAACATTGCGGCGAAGAGAGAGAGTTAGCAGAGAGTTGGTGAATGGGCGGCAATTTATGATACGAAAGGCCTTCCTTTCTACTTTGTCTATGAGTGCAGTGTGAGAGGATCCTCCCCACACATGAGAATAATGCTCAATACAAGAACGCACTGTGCCCCTGCACAGAGCAAGAAGCTGCACAGGGGTAAAGAACCCCTTGAGGCGGTTGAGCACACCCAGCTTCTGGGAGGGTGCCTTTGCAAGACTGGTAATATGGTCCTTCAGAGTATATGAAGTACTGAAACCATAAGTTACAACAATTTTAACTTTTTGTTTATCATTTATTTGCTTGATCACGTCTAGTACTGGTTGATTATTTTCAACTACCCACCATCTACTTGTACCGGTGAACTCTTCAATTATAGTGCAATATATATTTCGTCCTTTCATTATCAACTTCAGTGATTTACTTATCAAAAAGGCTAATTGCTTAGTAGTACAAACGGATGAGGAAACAATATATCTAGCTTTTACAGGATCATTGTGAAATTTAGGAATCCAGTACATGAAAGAAAACTTATAATCTTTAGTTGGGGTTACGATGTTGGCGGAACTGAGCAACTTAGTTTGGCGATGTATAGTGTCCTGTTCACGTTTATTAGTCTTCACGTACCGGTAAGTGTTATTGGTTTCACCAATGATTCCTGTCGCTTTTTTATACAATTTTCATATAAAACCATTTGCATATAAAGGCATAATCTTTATTAGCTTTATCAACTACTGTAATTACATACTTATCCTGTAATCTTTTAAGTTCACAAGTAGCCAGTTCGTCCTTCAGTACACTTTTAGAAGGTCTATAATATGGTATTCTTTGTTTTAATGCCTGTGTTCTTTCTTTGACAGCTTCTATAACCTTAGTTTTCCACTCGCTGAAGTACGCTGCTAGTAATCCTCGCTTCTCGCTTTCTTGAATAATGAAGTTAGACAGTCCGGTAAAAATTTCCTTCTTGAAGACTTGCCAGTTTAGCGTTCTAGGTTCCCTATAGTTCGGTCCCTTTTTCAACAGATTTCTCAGCTTAACATTTTCTACTATACCAAGGTCGCCGGTGATTATATGTTTGTAGTGTTCATTCTTGAAAGGCGAATTATAGCAGTCACACTTGTCTTCATCTCTCAACCATTGTTCAAACACAGCATCCTGTACGGTTTGTCTATAATTTACAATATTATTTCTAACTGGTTTGGTGCACTTATATACAATCATGGGATTTTCAGTTATATCTAGTGGAAAAGAATCTTTGATATTCTTATCGTGAAATATCTTTCCGATATTTATCATTTCTATACCTTTATTGACAATATTGAGTTTTAATTGGACTCTATTTTTTTCCCGTATTAGTCCTAGTCGTGATAGCTATAAATGATCTTTACAATTGTGTCCATACTATGGGTTGGAACATTACTATCCAATAGTTCTTAGCGATTATTTTCAACTTTGGGCCTGGGATTTATGGATTTGTTTAAAGCAAAATCGAATTAACTCATTGTTAGAATGTTCACACTTCTGTTTAATGGTATTGAAGATGTAATTAATATTCCAAACTTTTTCTTTACCTCGTTTTCTACCCCGTACTCTGTTGGTATATCTGTCGAGTTTATTAAATTCTCCTCTTTGATTTGTATTAACTCGGCTGTTCAGGCCACAAGTTTATAAAGTGAGTAGATATTTAATCCAAAAAGTCTATCTGTTTTTCCTTATAGTTAGTTGTTCAGCGATTGATCCTACATCGGGTATTTCTCCAAAATTTGACAGTAGTAGTCTGCGTTTCTAAAGCAACCTTCAGTGAAATGCTCATGAATAAGTGGGCATCCTGTAATATCATCTTTGTTGACTGTACTTCTTCTGTGCGCATTGTTACGGATGTTAAATTGTTGTTTAGTCTCTCCAACATATTGTGAGAGGCAGCGATTGCATGACAAAAGGTACACTACATTATTTGCTTTACAACTAAATCTCTGATCGGTAATGTTTATGTTCTGCCAGGGTTTTTACCGGGTTTTAATTGGTGTTGGTGTTTGGTAGGTTCTACTCGACTGGAGAAGTTAAAATCACACAACACATGCACAAAAGTAGTAAATGGTAAAATATAACTCTGAGTAAATCTATAGTTCAACTTATAATAATAGCTTAATACATAGAGCGAATACACTTGCATACACTAGTAAATTTTATATATATAAATTGGTCCTAGCACGGGCAAGAATCCACGAGGTAACTATGAATACACTTGACACTCTCTCTTAGATCATATACTAATATACACCTTAAGGACACTGGAGTAGGATTAAATTATCACTTTGATCTTTACCCCTCTCTCTCTCTCCCTCTCTCTCTTGTCAGTCAAAGAGATACACCTGGGTTGCACTGGTGTAAGAATATGTTACCACTTTTCTCTTTTCATATAAATACAAGAGATACACGTGTAGAATTCAAAGATACCCTCGGTAGCACTCCTAGTCTAACACTCTGTAGATCTGAAACTGCAGCTACAGGAGCGGATGAGGTGAGAGTCGCCAAGTCCTTCCGGCTTGTTCACCAGGTTGGTCGGTAGTATGAGAGGAGAGCCATTGGCGGTGGTGAACGTTGAAATCTCCTAATGTGTTCCACTTTAGAGTTTTGATAGTCAAAGAAATTGGGAAAGTCGGTAGAGTTAGGGTAAAGATAGACAGCACAGAAATATTTAGTATGAGAATGACAGGATAGTTTGAACAATAAAGTTGCGAATTCAGAAGAGTCAAAATCGGGAATATGAGAGCTAGTGAGTGTGTTGTGCATGTTTGCACAACATCCGTCTTTGGCTTGGAAACTAAAATAGAGAAAGTAGGAGGATACAGAGAAGAGGCTGCGGAGGTTGCTTCAGACACCTGAGTTTCAGTGAGGAAGAGAAGATCAGATGGTGTTAAACAGAGTGAAAATTAGAGGAAAGGCCACGAATGTTGCAAAAGTTTATAATAAGAGTGAAAGGCCTTGGTCCAGAGAATTTAGATGGGTCGTCAGGGGAAGGTTAAGCGGGTGTGAGGGCATTATATGCAGACGACTCTACTTTACACTATTCAATTAGTTTCCCAGAACGCCCCAGCCAGCAATCCCTCAAAAGCAAACGTAATGAAGTAATACAACACTTATCTTCTGATCTAACTACCATCTCCAATGAGGGAAATCCGCACTAGAAATCTAGATGGCGCTGGGGGTCCGATTGGATTATTTTCGTTTGTGATGCACCATTGAGGTGTTTTGAGGGCTTTCGTGATTTAAGAGGTTTAATACAGTTCGCAAGCTTATCTATGACACATAGTTGTGTAGTATATTTTTACTAGATTCATAATATGATGGTTATATACTCATTAATGCAGTGAATATATAATAATTAACATAATTTGATACATAAATATCAGCTTCCTGACTTAGAAATTTACTTTCATTCTAATGTGGTGTACTGGACTGGGCGAAAAGTTTAATACTCATTGAAGTATTGTATTTGCTTCCTTTTTTAGTTACAAACAAATACGCGTTTCAGTAGATATTGGCTGAACATACGGTATTATATTCTTTAGTTTGTAGTATTTGGCAGGTTGAATGCCTGCGCATGCACACTAGTTTCTTTCCTACAAAACAAGCTCCCATGCGCTTCTTAGGTACCAAATTTAATAATCCACTCTCAAATCGGGCAGCTAAATTGGTTACCGGCTATATTTCTTTTCAGACCAGTGACAAGAAATCAATCAATGTGTAACAGAATGTCATAGAACACAGTGGCAGTAAATTACGTACGTGGAGATGCAGGACATTCGAAAAAGTTGAGGACAACAAAGATTAACAACACTGCCTCTTCCACGAGCGAGGGTTTAAGTGATCAGCTGACCACAGCGTGATATACGTACAGTACACAGTTGTGTTGTTCGCACCATTGGGCTAGTTAGGATTCGTTCATGAGCGTGGATTTGCGAGATTGAGGGAAGGACATTTCTCGAAAATCTGCTCCATTCCTAACGATATTCTTGATTTACAGTGTGCTGGGGTTGATAGTCTAGAGGCTAACTAACTAAAATTGAGGAAAGCGGAATTGGGCTGGTTCTATATATTATTAAAGTTGTAGAGGTGTCTAGATATCGAGTGTCGAGTAGCTAGGCTACATTTCATACAAACGTTCATCATGGCTTTCTGTTGGTTGTACTATACATGTATGGTAACCTATGTGGTGGTGACTGAATAATCAAGTGATTGCTTGTGAGGGGGGATTGGGCCATTGATGCAGACTTGATGAGTGCATGATTGTGATAATAATGTATGTGGTTATTTCATTAATATTTAGATGATGTGACACGTACTACTCATATGGGCCTAGGCCTAGTGATATTTGGGGAACTCATAGTATCATGCACGCATGGCTGTTAAAGATAAACATATCAAAACATGTGTGATGATAGGATTAAATTAGCTGAACTTGTATATGTTGTGCGATATTAGGTGATTGGGCTACTTTTGGGCGAGTTTGGAGATGCAATGTGCGCTGGCAACTTGGAATACACACACACACACACACACACACACGCATGCACACAATCTATAATTGACCATTTTACCTTCGTGAAGGCTAATCCACATTATATTAAGATTTCCATCTGTGGGAAACAAATATCTACCACCATTACTGCTAATGTGCACATAGATGCACAACAAATGTCAAATTTATCAAAGTAAGTCAAGTGGGGAAGAGATGTTGACTGTCTGAGTAGTTTCGTTTAATGACAATTATGGCTAGCGAACACTAAGATCAATTTATGATTGCTCATGCCACGTCTGAAAATATTTTTGTGTTGGCTAAGACAGCACAAATATTATAGCTGGCTAAAATATAATATACATATCACAGACAAAAACAAAATAAAAACATAAAAAATTAAAGAAATTAAAGAATAGTATAATAATAATAATAAGTAAACAAATAAATAATAATATATATATACTGTCATTAGCTTAAGCAAGAACTCCGTTAATGAACAGTAACAAAAAAGTACTGTACTTGTATTTGTATTTTGTATAAGTGACGAGCAGGCATTTTAATCAAGGTTGAACAAGTAGGACGCATACTTTTAAAAATGATTAAAAACGATGACTTTAGCTAATCGATTCTGGTTAAATTTTAAGCTGAGGGAAAGGGGATCCTATCCTTACGAATGTGTTATTGCAGTATAGCTAACAATATACGATTTCAACGCCGAAAGGAGGGAATCGTGCCCTATTAGATATTGTATTCCAGTTACCACCAAACGAGTACAATCAGAGCAGGAAGGAGGAACACAAACCCTTATCAATCAATCAATTAATCAACCAATCAATCAGTCAGTCAATCAATCAATTAATCAATCAATTAATCAACCAATCAACCAGTCAGTCAATCAATCAATTAATCAACCAATCAGTCAGTCAATCAATCAATTAATCAATCAATCAATCAATAAATAAATCAACCAACCAATCAATCAATTAATCAACAGATTATCAAACAATCAATCAACCAATCAATCAATGGGGTCCCCCTACGCCATGACACGCGTATCAGCACTCACCCTCCAACTCTACTCCCGGGGACCTTTTATAATATATAAATCAATACATTTATTCACACTTTAAGAAGAGATGGGCCGCTTTTTTGGCCTATTAATTAATGTATTCCTTTATTTCTTAGTTTCCTCGCTAGACCTCCATCAAGCTTAGAAACACACACCCCAAGACCCCCCTTCAAGATAAATTTGTAAAATTTTTCGGTGGAAAAATATCCCAGCCAAAGGCCGGTTCCTCTTAAAAAGTCAGGCTCACTATCGCTCGCCAGGGAAAAATTGACACCTAAGTGGCACTAAAGTTCTTAAAATTCACAATGAAATGGGGCAAAAGGTCTTAAAATCGTCGAAATGAGCCAAACGTCATATAATCTAAAACAAAATGGGGCTAAATATGAGGGAGATGGGAGTCAGAAATAACAACCCATTAAGCATTAAGTAAAGATTTCTTATAATATTATATCTTCCAGTAGACATATATCTCCGCAGCACTTTAATATGCGACTTCATTTAGCTGATGAAGGATGTAAGGATAGAGCTAAGATTTGTTTGTGATATTTTTTCAGAAGACGATTTTCTCAAGGGAACAAAGGAGGGACACCTTAAGTCTCCCAAACGAACAAGTTTATCGACGAATTGTATTGGAGTCTGAAATCTGGTACAGGTTCTCCAGTTATTTTCCAGGATTTAAGGTATCTTATTTTGAAATAGATCGAAGATATTGTTATAACAGAGGTGAACAAAGATAAGATACACCAGTTATATTCTAGGATATATTTGACTCCGATATACTGTAGTTACTCCCACACATCTGCAGCTAAAGTGTTCATGTAACGCCATATAACGTTCATATATATTTGTCCTTTATTCGACGTGCAATATACGATGCTCAAGGAGGTACGCATACAGTAACAACTTTGTGTATTTATATTAATTTACACCAACCCCCCAATTAATTTACAAATAAAGCTAACTAATGAAATCAATGAAAGTAATGAATACATGTGGTACTGCAAGGGCTCGAACCTAGGATACTCACTCCGAAATTCCGCACAGTAAGCATGACGCTATCAAGACAGTTATATGAAAAGGTTTATGCACAAGCCTACGATATATTATTTTATCTGGCAATAGACATTTTATCAAGAGCAGTGGATGTTGGTGGATCGCTGAAAAGGGAGGGAATTGAGTGGAAGCTACCTATACTGCTGTTTGCGGATGATACAGTTCTGATGAGTGATAATGAATGGGAGTTGCAGGGTCTGGTAAATGAGTTTGGAACAGTGTGCGAAAAACGGAATTTGAAGGTAAACGCGGGGAAGAGCAAGGTTATGGTCTTCGAAAGGGGTGAAGTCACAGAGTGTGAGGTGAAACTGAACGGTCAGGCTATGGAGATCGTCAACTCTTTTTAAGTATCTGGGCAGTGTGTTGAGTAATGATGGGACTATAGATGAAGAAGTGCGGGAGAGGGTACAACAGGGGAAGAGGGATGTAGGAACGCTGAAAGCTGTAACAAGAAATAGGGTGGTCAGTATGGAAGTGAAGAAGTCCTTGCATGACAGTGTTGCAATCCCGACACTGACTTACGGAAGCGAAGCATGGACGTTGGTTGAGAGACTCAGACCAAGAGTGAGAGCAGTGGAAATGAATTACTTAAGAAGTGCGTGCAGAGTTACATGGAGGGATAGACAGACTAATGAGGAAGTAAGAAGGAGGTGTGGGTGTGGTGGTAGATGTGCTGGAAAGTGTGAAAAGGAACAGCTTGAGATTGTTCGGCCATATGGAACGTATGGAAAGCGAGAGAATGACTAAGAGGGTGTACGAGAGCGAGGTGGAGGGACAGAGAGGGAGAGGTAGACCGATAGAGAGGTGGAAGGATGGAGTGAGGAAGTACATGAACGAAGACAGTGCTGGTTGGGGGGAGGGGCGTCGACGGACTGGGGACAGAGGTGCATGGGGGCGGTTCGTACGTGGCCACCTCTTCGGGATCACGGCGTCAGGCAATAGATAGATAGATACATTTATCTGCGTGTGTGAGGAAGGAGAGCCACGCGCGCTATAATGGGGTCGTGAAGCAACCTGTGTCCCTCGCCGCGTTCGACCCCTACAGGTAAAAAGTATCGGAACGGATTAGCGGTGAATGGGAACTGCCTCGTCACGCCACGCTCGGCTCGCTAGCGATTGATGTGGAAAGAGAGAGAGAGAGAGAGGTTAGGTCTGATATCGAGGATGCTGTACTAAGCAACTAATACCTCTGTATAAGTATATTATTATTCGTATATTATACCAGATACTTACAAATTAAGATAAAACTTAATAGCTGTATGATTATACATATATTTTATTATCGTCGCGAATAAAGGGCAATGCAAAAATGTGGCATGCGATATTGTTTAACAAGGTAAGATGCTTGCTTACCCAAAACCTCATAGGAGAGACAAGGTGGTAGTCCCAGTTACCGTAGAAGCAGCATCCCGTATTAATGAAGGAAATTAATGGAACGTTTATTATACAAGGAGATATTCAGTTCTTTGCCACAAGTTAACGCTCAATTACTTTTTTGTTGTTATATATGAAACATTAATTTTACTAGAAGATATCAAATTCTCTTTCACAAAGTAACACTCAATTCCTTGTGTTCGTTATAAAAACAACTGTTTTCCCACTTTCTTAAGAATATTATCGTATATTCAAAGAAATAGGGTAGATTTACATGGTGGTCCAATTATTACGTAAAAGTTAGCCATAAAAAAATATATGAATGAAGTGTGTATGTATGCATATTCTCAGGCACATGCCCCATAGCTGGGGGTGGCCGACTCGAGACAGAGACCGAACAGAAACGACATTTACAGTGAGTGAGATTACTAAATATGTACTTTAACAAGATATTTTGATATTTTACTCTACTAACCACTGTGGGTGGTATTTTGATCGCATTTGCGTGCTAACTGGAACAACGCGTACCAATTGGTTAGTCTACCTTCAGGGGAGATTGGCAGTTTTATTGGTCCTCCTTCTCCCTCATGATTAGCCCCATTGGTTTTCAGATTATATGACTTTCGGCCCATTAGTTTGTCGATTGTAAGACCTTTCGCCCTATTTATATTTCAATATAAATACATTTCGTGCCATTTAGGTGTCGATATTTTCCTGGCGAGCGATAACGAGCCTGTAATTTAAGAGAAACCGGCCCTTGGCCGAGACATTTTTCTATCGAAAAATATCTTGAAGGAGGGTCTTGGACGGATGTTTTTTTAAGCTTGATGGAGGTTTGGAGGAAACCAATAAAATAATAAACAAATAAATAAATTAGCAAATCAAAATGATCCATTTCCCCTTTACCGGCATCCTCCAACGGTCCACACAGCGAAGCAATAGAAGAACAGCACCAAACATTCCGGAATATCGATCATGACTCTACAGGAAACCCCAGCCGCTCGTTTTTTCCCCTTGTTAATCGCGTTTAGTCATAACAAGCCATGGCCAGAACGTGGATCCAATTATCAGGTAATTAAATGGGGTTACGCCTGTTAATGACATTCCTTTGGTACCTTGTCACCCAGTCGTTATTACGTGTCATTGGTGGTTGGAGGTAGTTTGGGTACGGGGATAAACAGGACATATTCTTAAACGGTCACAATCCTACGCAGAATAAGTTAGATTAGGCTAGGTTTTGGTTGCATTAAATTAGATTAGGAATGGTTAGGAGAGGTTAGTTAAGTGTATTTTGGTTCAATTTAGTATGATTAGATTAAGAGACTATAGTATATTTTTTCCCAGCTTAGAGTAAATTGCCATGTTAGTATCTTGGTTACTCAGCTATTACGTAGATTTTGGAACGAAATAGGTTGTTAATTATGAAAACTTGGCATTAATCCAACACAGACACATAGTAGTTTTATATTTTCCATTAAGTATCGATAAATGAGCTGCTAAGAGATTCAATTTACCATCAGCTGGGAATAAACAGACTATAGTCGTTCTGATATGCGCCGCTTCGAAATGCGGCCGTTTTGGGTAATGGTTGAGGTGGGGCTAGTGAAATGGATGCTATGATCGATTTTGGTGGTAGTGATGATGGTGGTGTAGATGGTGATTGTGGATGCTGTGGTTGATAATGGTGGTATAGATAGTGATTGTGGATGCTGTGGTTAATAATGCTGGTAGTGATGATGGTGATTGTGGATGCTGTGGTTGATAATGGTGGTAGTGATGATGGTAGTGTAGATGGTGATTGTGAATGTTGTGGTTGATAATGGTGGTAGTGATGATGGTAGTGTAGATGGTAATTGTGGATGCTGTGGTTGATAATGGTGGTAGTGATGATGGTGATTGTGGATGCTGTGGTTGATAATGGTGGTAGTGATGGTGATGGTAATGATGATGCTGTGGTTGATATTATAATAATAATTATTATTATTATTATAATAGGAGATGCCGAAGTCTCCAACCAGGGTGCAGAAACACCATCAAGATGAATCCACACAAAACACCCGGAGGCACTGGAGAGAGACTACGGCAACTTAGGAAAAAATAAAAGCATATATTGTATACTGTACATATACACATATTAAACACAGATAACATATTATGCAGTGGAGGATATCAAGTATAAATATAACTCAATAAAATAGAATAAAATAAGTTTAAAAATTAGAATTAATGCTGAAAAAAAAGCATTAACTCTAGACTTAAAAATGGAGATATGAGCTGAATTGACTAGCTCATTTGGCAACTTATTCCACAAGTCAACCATGGCCGGCACAAAACACCGTGAAAACTGTGTAGTAGAACAATTAACACGGCTCATGGCAAGATCATTAAGATTGCTTGTGAATCTAGTTGCACGAGCCCGGACATAGGGCCCAGGCAGAACCCCATGCAAGGGATGCTGAGGGTTGTTAAAAACTTTAAATAAAAGACTAAGGGCACCAACTTTACGTCGATGACACAGATCAAGAGACAAATGAGGTAGAATAAAACTGATGGAATTTAGCGACCTGTCAAGCAACTTTAGATGGCTGTCAGCTGCTGACAACCAGACAGGTGAGCAGTACTCAAAATGTGGCAAAATAAAAACATAAAAAGACTTGATAACTGTGGCGTCACAAGCAAATGTTTTATAAACCTTGCGAAGCAGACAATTTTTTTGGGAAATGGAAGAGGAGAAAGAACGAATATGCTTTTCAAAAGTAAGTTTGGGATCAAGAGTAACTCCTAACAAACGCAGAGTATCCACATTCTCAATTTGCTCGCCAGAAACTTGTAGATAAGGATGGGGAGGATCCAAGGTACGAGATCTGCTGATGATAATGGAGTGTGTTTTACTAGCATTAAGTTTCATGCCCCAAAGTTCACACCATGATGTAATTTTGGCTAAATCCCTATTCAGAGCAGTAGCAATTACGTGTCGATCTATTGGTGATGGAATTGACGCATATAAAGTTGTATCGTCAGCATGGGAGATTAGTTTATTTTCAAGCTCGGAACACAGGTCAGCAGTAAAAATAATAAAAAACAAAGGCCCAAGGACACTGCCTTGTGGAACACCAGAAACAACAGTAACAGAAGGGGAAAGACACCCATCAATGACCACAGACAGATCTTTTCGTCAAAAAATCTTCAAAGGTCCTTAAAAAATTTCCACCAATACCGATGAGCTGTAACTTATACAGAAGTGCTTTATGGTTGACTAAATCAAAAGCAGAACTAAAGTCAATAGCCACGACACGAGACTCATGTCCCTGGTCCAATGAAGATTGAAAGTCATGGGTGAGTGTCAGAAGCGCATCACATGTACCCAGTCCCTTACGAAAACCAAACTGAGTTTGGTATCAAATTATGACTATTACAATAAGAGGAAAGGCGTCTGGACAAAAGCCTCTCATAGAGTTTGGATAGGATAGGTGTAGTGGAGATAGGGCGAGTCATTATGAGATGATGAGGCAGTATTTCCCTTTGGAATAGGAGTGATAATAGCCTTACGCCAGCAAAGAGGAAAACTACCTGATTTCAAAAGCAACCTAAACACCACGGCCAATTTAGGTGCCAAGACCACTGCAACCTTTTTAAAAAAAAGAGAGAGAAAAACCCATCCGGGTCTGTGCCACCATACAGTAGGTATCAAGATCCAGCAAGTACCTTTTCAGTTCAGCTGCTTTGAATGCCATTGAATTGAGGTTGGGTCTAAGGAACCATGTCAATGGCAAAGACAATTCCTGATTACTCTGCTTATTAATAAAAATATTAGATAGAATATTGGCCTTCGATAATGGATCAAAAGAGATGGAGCCATCATAATCACAAAGAGGAGGCATGGAGGAATCTATTCCAAATAAAGAGGATTTGGTGGTAGTGATGATGCTGTGGTTGATAATGGTGGTAGTGATGATGCTGTGGTTGATAATGGTGGCAGTGATGATGGTAGTGTATTTGGTGATTGTGGATGTTGTGGTTGATAATGGTGGTAGTGTATTTGGTGATTGTGGATGCTGTGGTTGATAATGGTGGTAGTGATGATGCTGTGGTTGATAATGGTGGTAGTGATGATGGTGATTGTGGATGCTGTGGTTGATAATGGTGGTAGTGATGATGGTGGTGTAGATGGTGATTGTGGAGGCTATGGTTGATAATGGTGATAGTTACCTGTTATAGAGATCGCCACCTGTAAGTGGCACCGATTAGTGTGTCGCCCATCGGTAATTTGTTTAGGGCTTATTCCCTTAGATGGATTGCCCGCCAAGGTAATCGAGTCCCATCCACCCGGAAACACCCCTTTCAGATACCAGGGGGAGCTATCACCAGAGACACCCCTATCACAGGGGGACAGGGTAACACCAGAGACACACCATTACATTATAGGGAACGAGTGGAGGAGGGGATGTACCCTAACTCTTCAGGGGAGCCCAGGGACCCTGACTCATACATCAGGGGGAAGAAGGTCTAGGTTGTGCCATTCAGCAGAATTACGTGGATCTCAGACCCTCCGCGGAGGTAGGTAGGCTCCGCGGAGTGGGTGACCCCATTATACTTCCAAAATTCAGGGCTGGGGACTGGTTTAGTATAGAAAGAAGACTTCCCCCACACTATGAAGGGGACCGCACTGCGCAAGAGGGCCATGGAGGAACCTAAGCAACCTTACTCCTCCAAGCCCCCCAGTTCCCCCTCACACTCCATAGTCAAGACCCTCACCTTTACCTATATCAAACCCCACACCACCTACCCCTTCTCATCCTCCCCCACTCACTTGCTCTGCAATACTAACTTCTGTCTGTCTGTGGGGTATCACAATGGTGATTGTGGATGCTATGGTTATTAATGGTGGTAGTGTAGATGGTGATTGTGGATGTTATGGTTGGTTGATAATGGTGATAGTGATGCTGATGGTGTGATAATGGTGATAGTGATGATGATGGTAGTGTAGATCATTATTGTTGTTGGTTGATAGTAGTAGCATTGATGATAGTGGTGGTGTAGATCATTATTGTTGTTGTTGTTGTTGTTCCCCAAGCTGCCTGGCCGAACAGCCCCAAGGCCCCGAGCAAGGCCAAGGCCATAACTGAGCGCCCCCACAGAATCCTCCCTGCCGACCACAATAAAGCCTGGGTGACCAAAGCCATTCCATGGCGGGGATCTGAGGAGGGTGCAGAAACGCCCGGGAAAACAAAGCCCCACCCAGGGCCCTGTGCCCCTCAGCAATTATGAAGAGAAAGTTGAGGGGCAAAGGAAAAATGTGACGCTTTGGCTTCCAATCTTAGTAGATTGGGAGGTCAATCCACGGAAGAGACGCCGTCACTTGAGATCTAGAAAATATATAAGTAAAAGGAACAGTCAGAGTAAGCTATGGGTATGGCAGAGATCGCTCAGTTCTCACTCTGATATTGTTATTATTGTTGTTGGTTGATAGAGTAGTATTGATGATGGTGGTGATCATTATTGTTGTTGGTTGATAGTAGTAGTATTGATGATAGTGGTGGTGTAGATCATCATTGTTGTTGGTTGATAGTGATATTGATGGTGGTGTAGATAATTATTGTTGTTGGTTGATAGTAGTAGTATTGATGATGATAGTAGTGTAGATCATTATTGTTGTTGGTTGATAGTAGTAGTATTGATGATGATGGTGGTGGTGGTGTAGATCATTATTGTTGTTGGTTGATAGTAGTAGTATTGATGATAGTGGTGGTGGTGTAGATCATCATTGTTGTTGGTTGATAGTAGTAGTATTGATGGTGGTGGTGGTGTAGATCATTATTGTTGTTGGTTCATAGTAGTAGTATTGATGATAGTGGTGGTGTAGATCATTATTGTTGTTGGTTGATAGTAGTATTGATGGTGGTGGTGGTGTAGATCATTATTGTTGTTGGTTGATAGTAGTAGTATTGATGATGATGGTGGTGATAATTATTGTTGGTTGATAGTAGTAGTATTGATGGTGGTGATCATTATTGTTGTTGGTTGATAGTAGTAGTATTGATGATGATGGTGGTGTAGATCATTATTGTTGTTGGTTGATAGTAGTATTGATGATGATGGTGGTGATAATAATTGTTGGTTGATAGTAGTAGTATTGATGGTGGTGATCATTATTGTTGTTGGTTGGTAGTAGTAGTATTGATGATGGTGGTGGTGGTGTAGATCATTATTGTTGTTGGTTGATAGTAGTAGTATTGATGATGGTGGTGGTGGTGTAGATCATCATTGTTGTTGGTTGATAGTAGTAGTATTGATGGTGGTGGTGGTGTAGATCATTATTGTTGTTGGTTGATAGTAGTAGTATTGATGATAGTGGTGGTGTAGATCATTATTGTTGTTGGTTGATAGTAGTATTGATGGTGGTGGTGGTGTAGATCATTATTGTTGTTGGTTGATAGTAGTAGTATTGATGATGATGGTGGTGATAATTATTGTTGGTTGATAGTAGTAGTATTGATGGTGGTGATCATTATTGTTGTTGGTTGATAGTAGTAGTATTGATGATGATGGTGGTGTAGATCATTATTGTTGTTGGTTGATAGTAGTAGTATTGATGATGATGGTGGTGATAATTATTGTTGGTTGATAGTAGTAGTATTGATGGTGGTGATCATTATTGTTGTTGGTTGGTAGTAGTAGTATTGATGATGGTGGTGGTGGTGTAGATCATTATTGTTGTTGGTTGATAGTAGTAGTATTGATGGTGGTGGTGGTGGTGATGTAGATCATTATTGTTGTTGGTCGATAGTAGTAGTATTGATGATGGTGGTGGTGGTGATGTAGATCATTATTGTTGTTGGTCGATAGTAGTAGTATTGATGATGGTGGTGGTGGTGGTGGTGATGTAGATCATTATTGTTGTTGGTTGATAGTAGTAGTATTGATGATGGTGGTGGTGGTGGTGGTGATGTAGATCATCATTGTTGTTGGTTGATAGTAGTAGTATTGATGGTGGTGGTGGTGGTGGTGGTGATGTAGATCATTATTGTTGTTGGTTGATAGTAGTAGTATTGATGATGATGGTGGTGATGTAGATCATTATTGTTGTTGGTTGGTAGTAGTAGTATTGATGGTGGTGGTGGTGGTGTAGATCATTATTGTTGTTGGTTGATGGTAGTAGTATTGATGATAGTCGTGGTGTAGATCATTATTGTTGTTGGTTGATAGTAGTAGTATTGATGGTGGTGGTGATGTAGATCATTATTGTTGTTGGTTGATAGTAGTAGTATTGATGGTGGTGGTGGTGGTGGTGGTGGTGATGTAGATCATTATTGTTGTTGGTTGATAGTAGTAGTATTGATGGTGGTGATGGTGGTGATGTAGATCATTATTGTTGTTGGTTGGTAGTAGTAGTATTGATGGTGGTGGTGGTGGTGTAGATCATTATTGTTGTTGGTTGATGGTAGTAGTATTGATGATAGTCGTGGTGTAGATCATTATTGTTGTTGGTTGATGGTAGTAGTATTGATGATAGTCGTGGTGTAGATCATTATTGTTGTTGGTTGATAGCAGTAGTATTGATGATGATGGTGGTGGTGGTGATCATTATTGTTGTTGGTTGATAGTAGTAGTATTGATGATGGTGGTGGTGGTGTAGATCATTATTGTTGTTGGTTGGTAGTACTAGTATTGATGGTGGTGGTGGTGCTCATCATTGTTGTTGGTTGATAGTAGTAGTATTGATGGTGGTGGTGGCGTAGATCATTATTGTTGTTGGTTGATAGTAGTAGTATTGATGATGGTGGTGGTGGTGTAGATCATCATTGTTGTTGGTTGATAGTAGTAGTATTGATGATGGTGGTGGTGGTGGTGGTGGTGTAGATCATTATTGTTGTTGGTTGATAGTAGTAGTATTGATGGTGGTGGTGGTGGTGGTGTAGATCATTATTGTTGTTTGTTGATAGTAGTAGTATTGATGATGGTGGTGGTGGTGTAGATCATTATTGTTGTTGGTTGGTAGTAGTAGTATTGATGATGGTGGTGGTGGTGTAGATCAATATTGTTGTTGGTTGATAGTAGTAGTATTGATGGTGGTGGTGGTGGTGTAGATCATTATTGTTGTTGGTTGATAGTAGTAGTATTGATGGTGGTGGTGGTGCTCATCATTGTTGTTGGTTGATAGTAGTATTGATGATGATGATGGTGGTGGTGGTGTAGATCATTATTGTTGTTGGTTGATAGTAGTAGTATTGATGATGGTGGTGGTGATGTAGATCATTATTGTTGTTGGTTGATAGTAGTAGTATTGATGATGGTGGTGGTGGTGTAGATCATTATTGTTGTTGGTTGATAGTAGTAGTATTGATGATGATGGTGGTGGTGTAGATCATTATTGTTGTTGATTGATAGTAGTAGTATTGATGATGGTGGTGTAGATCATTATTGTTGTTGGTTGATGGTAGTAGTATTGATGATAGTCGTGGTGTAGATCATTAATGTTGTTGGTTGATAGTAGTAGTAGTATTGATGGTGGTGGTGGTGTAGATCATTATTGTTGTTGGTTGATAGTAGTAGTATTGATGATAGTGGTGGTGTAGATCATTATTGTTGTTGGTTGATAGTAGTAGTATTGATGGTGGTGGTGGTGTAGATCATTATTGTTGTTGGTTGATGGTAGTAGTATTGATGATAGTCGTGGTGTAGATCATTATTGTTGTTGGTTGATAGTAGTAGTATTGATGATGATGGTGGTGATCATTATTGTTGTTGGTTGATAGTAGTAGTATTGATGATAGTGGTGCTGTAGATCATCATTGTTGTTGGTTGATAGTAGTAGTATTGATGATGGTGGTGGTGGTGTAGATCATTATTGTTGTTGGTTGGTAGTAGTAGTATTGATGATGATGGTGGTGGTGCTCATCATTGTTGTTGGTTGGTAGTAGTAGTATTGATGGTGGTGGTGGTGCTCATCATTGTTATTGGTTGATAGTAGTAGTATTGATGATGATGGTGGTGGTTGATAGTAGTAGTATTGATGATGATGATGGTGGTGTAGATCATCATTGTTGTTGGTTGATAGTAGTATTGATGATGATGGTGGTGGTGGTGTAGATCATCATTGTTGTTGGTTGATAGTAGTAGTATTGATGATGGTGGTGGTGGTGTAGATCATCATTGTTGTTGGTTGATAGTAGTAGTATTGATGATGGTGGTGGTGGTGGTGTAGATCATTATTGTTGTTGGTTGATAGTAGTAGTATTGATGATGGTGGTGGTGGTGATGTAGATCATTATTGTTGTTGGTTGATAGTAGTAGTATTGATGATGGTGGTGGTGGTGTAGATCATTATTGTTGTTGGTTGATAGTAGTAGTATTGATGATGATGGTGGTGGTGTAGATCATTATTGTTGTTGGTTGATAGTAGTAGTATTGATGATGATGGTGGTGGTGTAGATTATCATTGTTGTTGGTTGATAGTAGTAGTTTTGATGATGATGGTGGTGGTGTAGGTCATCATTGTTGTTGGTTGATAGTAGTAGTATTGATGATGGTGGTGGTGGTGGTGGTGATGTAGATCATTATTGTTGTTGGTTGATAGTAGTAGTATTGATGATGGTGGTGTAGATCATTATTGTTGTTGGTTGATGGTAGTAGTATTGATGATAGTCGTGGTGTAGATCATTATTGTTGTTGGTTGATAGTAGTAGTATTGATGATGATGATGGTGGTGGTGGTGATCATTATTGTTGTTGGTTGATAGTAGTAGTATTGATGATAGTGGTGCTGTAGATCATCATTGTTGTTGGTTGATAGTAGTAGTATTGATGATGGTGGTGGTGATGTAGATCATTATTGTTGTTGGTTGGTAGTAGTAGTATTGATGATGGTGGTGGTGCTCATCATTGTTGTTGGTTGGTAGTAGTAGTATTGATGATGGTGGTGGTGGTGTAGATCATCATTGTTGTTGGTTGATAGTAGTAGTATTGATGATGGTGGTGGTGGTGTAGATCATTATTGTTGTTGGTTGATAGTAGTATTGATGGTGGTGGTGGTCCTCATCATTGTTGTTGGTTGATAGTAGTAGTATTGATGATGGTGGTGGTGGTGTAGATCATTATTGTTGTTGGTTGATAGTAGTAGTATTGATGATGGTGGTGTAGATCATTATTGTTGTTGGTTGATAGTAGTAGTATTGATGATGGTGGTGGTGGTGTAGATCATTGTTGTTGGTTGATAGTAGTAGTATTGATGATGATGGTGGTGGTGATGTAGATAATTATTGTTGTTGGTTGATAGTAGTAGTATTGATGATGGTGGTGGTGGTGTAGATCATTATTTTTGTTGGTTGATAGTAGTAGTATTGGTGGTGGTGCTCATCATTGTTGTTGGTTGATAGTGGTAGTATTGATGATGATGGTGGTGGTGGTGTAAATCATTATTGTTGTTGGTTGATAGTAGTAGTATTGATGATGATGGTGGTGGTGTAGATCATCATTGTTGTTGGTTGATAGTAGTAGTATTGATGATGGTGGTGGTGGTGGTGTAGATCATTATTGTTGTTGGTTGATAGTAGTAGTATTGATGATGGTGGTGGTGGTGTAGATCATTATTGTTGTTGGTTGATAGTAGTAGTATTGATGATGGTGGTGGTGGTGTAGATCATTATTGTTGTTGGTTGATAGTAGTAGTATTGATGATGGTGGTCGTGGTGTAGATCATTATTGTTGTTGGTTGATAGTAGTAGTATTGATGGTGGTCGTGGTGTAGATCATTATTGTTGTTGGTTGATAGTAGTAGTATTGGTGGTGGTGATCATTATTGTTGTTGGTTGCTACTGCTGCTAATAATAAAGTAGACGTGCAGTTTCGCCTAAAATCAAAACGGCATACCCAACTCTGCAAAGAGTTACCATCATCACTAATATTACCACCATTATTACTATTACTATCATCATCACTACAATTGTCACCATCATCACTAATACTACCATCATCACTAATATTACCACCATCATCCCTACTACTATCATCATCACTACAATAGTCACCTTCTAATGTTAACTAAACTAACTTAACCTAACAAATATAGGCAAATTTTTTTTCGCCCCCTGAACGATGGCGTTTTGTGCGAGAAACTGCACACAGAACGCCATCATCATTGCTTGGGAATAGGTACTGGGTGGGGGGTGGGGGTCCTGAGGGGGGGGGGGGGGCAAAACCAGATTTTGGATCTAAAATCATAACTATTGCACAAATTAAAACAATATTTGTTTAATAAACCGTCTCATTCACGCATCGAATGTTTGTGAAGTTTGGTGAAAATCCGTCGAACGGTCTAGGACAGTGGTTCTCAACTCGTTTCAGGCCGCGGACCACCAGCCCAATACAAAACATATCGTGGACCATTTAATTTTTGAGTAATGATAAATAAAGCATAGACAACAAACATCTGACTGCATGTGTTGATATATTTGGGTAAGTACAGTCAGAAACCGCAGTTTCTGAGACACCTGGATAGGGCCCGGACAATGGGAGCGTATTGGTTCTGGACGACAGCCCACTTTAACTATCACAAGGCCGCACACGTACGAACACACCTTCCGAACCAATAGATGCTTCACTCAGTCTGCCATGTAAAATTATTGTGCTGTTGATATGCTAGATAAGATTCATACTACAGAATCTGATATATAAATGACAAACATACATTGTTGTGTTATTCCCTCCTGTTTCAACAATAAACACGGATAGCTATTAAAGAATTAAGAATGTAAAGAGACTCTACCAAACCGCAGTGAATGGCCAGGCTTTCGTTGTGTGTGTGTGTGTGTGTGTGTGTGTGTGTGTGATTCATCAGAAGTCATCCATAGTAGTTAATATTAAACACATACCGGTACTCACATATAATTCATCCAATTTATATAATGCTATTAATCTTGTTACGCTGTGTAAACATTGCAATATATCAGATACTATAATACTAACATCGAAAAGGTATCTATAGCCATTGTTAAATGTAATTTCACGATGCGATGGTTATATAGCCTTAACCCTTTAGAGTTTTATATACATTTATTACTAATTTAATACCGAATATATAAACCTATTTGCGTCCGAAGCTTAACTTTGTGTGGTATTACATAATACCCCCATATATCACTACTGATAACTCATTGCCGTTTCACACCTGAATTTCATAACCAGATGATAACTTGTAATATCACATTGCATAGTTCGTTGTGTTGTATGTCATGAAGCAGACACTTCTGTTTTATGTGTTTGTCACCCACTGTAATGCATTATGTCTATTACAACACACACACTAAATAACACTCGACTAATCGTAACTATCAATTCACGTCATAATTGCCATCGTTACTTTACACAACAACTGTTTATTACACACCAATGCAAGGCAAACATTTAATTCAAATTCAAAATAGTTTATTGGCATAGTAATACATTGTTAATTATTGCTACGTTTAACATCATATGGATAAACACAACCAGGTAAACATTTACACTGTAATACTGAAAATCCTCCTTTTCGAAATGAATACAAGTATGCATTCGTGGTCACATGGAACATGGAAATGAAGACAGCTCTCTGGGGGTGGGGGACGAGAGAGCGAACCTAAACTACCAAATTTCGTAACAGCCAGTGAAACGTTTGAAGGTTGGAACCCGAGCCATTCTCGTGGAGCAGCAATTTGGAAGAATTTATTTTATTTTTTAATTTCTTAAAACCTATGGTAATATTCGTGTCCGTATTTACTGTGGATACGTAAGAGAATGAAATACAGATATTTTTGTCATTTTTATATCCATACATATAATTATTATGTTCTCTCCACTAACCAACTTTACTCCTAAACTCGATTAATGAAATTAACAAACACATGTGGCATAATATATGAATGCGGATCATACCATAGCAGCAGCATTTATGGTTTTACATGGCAGACTGAGTGAAGCAATTATTGGTTCGAAACGTGTGTTCATAGGTATGGGGCCTTGTGATAGTTAAAGTGGGCTGTCGTCTAGAAACGACGCACTCCACATGTCCGGGCCCTATCGAAATGTCTCAGAAACTGCGGTTTCTGACTGTACCAATCTTACTGCACCCCCCCCCCCCCAAAAAAAAAAAGAAGAAAAATCCATTGTAGACCGCTGGTACACATCTTGAGCCGCTAAATCATTTTTCAAAACCCAAGAATTCCTCCTGAAGATACTCTGGAACATTATGAACATCTGTTGCGAATGGATTCCTGATGAAACATAACCCATCCCTTGTCACGTCCACCTCCGGAAAGTATCGCTGAAATTCATCCTGCAGCTTTCGCAAATGCTCGATAATTTGTTTCTGAATGGCTTCCTTTTCCCCGAGCATGGCATTCACACATGGAAATTGAACCAATGCTTTACATTCGACTCGTTTGATCCAGAGTTCTAATTTCTAAAGAAAAGCCTTGATGATGCCTTGGTGAGAGAACAGATTTGCACCTTTCACTTGCAGCTGAAGATTCAGTTCGACAAGATTCCAAAAATATCAACAAGGTATGCAAGTTCTAATTCTGACTGTGTTAGCTTATTTTTAAAATCCTCTTTCCCTCGAGACTGAAGAAATATAACAAATTCTTCTCTCTGTTCAAGAATTCTGTTGACTACGTTCCCTGCTGACAACCACCGTACAGAAGTGTAGAACAGTAACACCTCAAAATTGGAACCGATGTACGGGCATAATTTTCTGAACAGCCTGGTGTTCACTGCTGACGATTTGATATAATTAACCACCTTCTCCAATCCTTTAAAATTTATATTCATGTGGTCAGGCAGTGTTTTTTATGCCAATGCCTCTCTACAGCTACAACCTGAAGATTACCAATATATTTCTTAAATAGGAATAATACAATCAAATGAATGGTCAAATAGTTATTTTGATAACAAAAAATCGTATTGCATTTTCAATAAATTAAAAAATATGTATGCACCAATCTCCAGTTTATTACCAAATATAGTGAACGACCTGTAGACCACCCAAAAAGTCACCATGGACCACCAGTTGAGAACCACTGGTCTAGGAGGAGTTATCGGACAGGCAGACAGACATTTCGGCCGGCAAGTACCACTGTACAGGGGGCGATACCACTCCTGCTTACGCAGAGTTGATAAAGTAGACATGCCGTTTCGCCCAAAATCAAAACGGTATACCCAATCTGTAAAGGGTTACCATCATCACTAATATTACCACCATTATTACTACTATCATCATCACTACAATTGTCACCATCATCACTAATACTATCACTACTACTATCACTACAATTGTCACCTTCCAATGTCAACTAAACTAACTTAACCTAACAAATGCAGGCAAGTTTTTTTTCGCCCCCTGAACGATGGCGTTCTGTGTGAGTGTGCCCCTATGGGGCACACTCACACACAGAACGCCATCATCATTGCTTGGGAATAGGTACAGGGTTGGGGTGGGGGTCCTGAGGTGGGGAGGGGGGAGGGGGGGCAAAATAATATTTTGGACCTAAAATCATAACTATTGCACAAATTCAATTTTTTTTTGTTTTATTATCGTCGCATTCACGCACCGAATGTTCGTGTGAAGTTTGGTGAAAATCCGTCGAACGGTCTAGGAGGAGTAATCGGACAGACAGACAGACAGACAGACAGACAGACAGACATTTCGGCCGCCATGTACCACTATACGGGGAGCGATACCACTCTGCTTACGCAGAGTTGATAATATTTATAATAATTATGAACACAATGACGAAAAAAAACGATGCAACATACAAGCAGCATACTCTCCACCACCCCCCTCCCCGTCTCTCTCTCTCACTCTCTCGCCTGGCATTGAGCTCCCCTCCCTTTGTCCATCTCTCAATGCGCCGCAGCGATATTTATGACTTGTTTTTATTGAGGCTTGATATTTAAATTCTCGGATCATTAACTCCCCGGGATTCTCTGCATATTTTCTTTGGAGAGACAACGGTTCGTGAAAAATGTAAACAGGGCTGTTAATGCCATATTTCTTAGTCTCTCTTATATATACTAATGGGTTCATTTGTTTTTATTTTATTTTTTTTCCATTTTCTATTAACTTTATTTCCGTGTATCGCTTTTATCGGGTTTCATTTACATTTATGACTATATTATTGTTTTGTGGCATATATTCTGTGCTATTCCATCTGTATTTGCCTGCGTCACTCACTGTATCTGACAAATGAACAACACTCTGAGCCTCCAAACAAGATCCAGTAGTCTTAATGTTTTCTTTTCTCTCTTTTTGTCAATTTCTATAAGGATATCAATAAGTTCCTAATGAATTACAAACAACAACTCTAATTTAGCCCAGTTATTCCTTTTATAAGAGTCTATTTCAATTAAATTAGTATCCTTAGTAGTAGACATTTTTCATCAGCATTGGAAACAAACTTATCAATTAGAACAAGGTAAAACTGCAGTAAGTTTACGCCTAAAGTTTTATACGATTCTTATATAATTATTCCAACTACCATCAGATTAACTGAAGATTTAGGGTTAACTGTAAATGTAAACTGTTTTAGTAATATTGAACATCACACGTAGAACTGGTTTGCATTTCACGGTTTTCCTTAACCCTTTGAAGCTCTGACGCGTTTTAGCAGTTTACTTTGGCTATCATTAGACGATTTTATACAGCTTAGGAAGTAGCTGTGGGTATTAAAGGGGTAAATACTATCTCAATCAACCCTTTTACTTCCATATATAGCTACTAATCTGAATAAAATCGTCTAATTGTAGCCAGAAACAGAACAGAAATGCGTATTGGAGCTTTTAAGAGTTAAGGGGATTTGTTTTGTTTGTTCCATAGACCTCCATCAAGCTTATGATTACGCCCCCTAGACCAACTTTCAAAATAAATGTGTACATTTTTCGGTAGGAAAATGTACCGTCGAAGGCCGGTTCCACTTAAATTACAGGCTCGCTATCACTCGCCAGGAAAATAATAGACACCTAAATGGTACAATAGGATTTTAAATTGACAGAAGTGGAGAGAAGTCTTAAAACCGCCAAACTAATGGGGCAAACGCTTTCAAATCTCAAAGGCAATGGGGCTAAACATGAGAGGGAGAAAGCGGTCCAGAAAAAAAATCCCTCTAGTGGAAATCTCCCCTTAAGAATAGCCCCTAATAGGAATCTGAAGGCTATACAATTGCATTAACCCTTTTACTTTGAAAGGTTCTGCCCATGTAGGGAAAATCTTGTGTAGGTAGTTAACCCTTTGAGTACCAGCGACGGGTTATATTTTATTATATAGATATATTTAGACAATTTTGTGCAGCTTAGACAGGATTGGTTGAGATAGTTTGAAGCCTTACTATCGCTAGAGGTCCTTTCTAAGCTGAATAAAATCGCCTAACAGTTGTCAGAATATGACAAAAAGGACGTACCTGGTATTGGACGGGTTAATGATCTTGGGGGAGTAATGCGAATACAGTTTATGTAGTTATTGTTCATAAAAGTATGTCATTGGCGCAGTTAGACCATTGGTATGCGTGACAGCTCTGGCATTGTGTTACATCCACGTGTTTAACCCTTAACTGGCGGCACCCGGCTATTGTCGAGTTAAATAAATGTGGCGGGTCCCGGCTATTGTCGAGTGCAATTTTGAGCACGTAATATGCTCCGAGAGAGAGCGGAGCAGTGGGAGGAGCGTAGGTTACCTCATGACTGCTCACCACGGTGGCCGTGGAACTACTGAGCTGTACTCCTTTATACTCCACCCTCTCTCACTCGTTTCACACGTAATAATGTAAGAAAATGACCGTATTTTACCAATTTTGCCCTTCGGTTGCACGATCATTGCAAGACAATCAGTGATTGTAGAAGGATGGTTCTGGTGTCATTGGAAAGCTGAATTAACGCCCTTTCAGGGATGCATACTTGTATTATGCTCTGGCTCTTGTTTATGCATGAAAACGAGCACGGAAACAAGCTCGTTTACGGTAAAACCCCCCGCTGGGCGGCACATCAAATATACTCCTCCACCCGCTCTTAAGGTGTTAAGGGGACGTTATTTTATGTATTTATCTATATAATATTAATACAAGTATATACTGTAGATTTGTTTTAGTTTGTTCCCTAGACCTCTATCAAACTAAAAAAACAAAACAAAAATCCCCGATCCCCCTTAGAGATAAATTTGGTTATTTTTCGGTACAAAAATTTTCTGGCCGAAGGCCGATTCCTCCTAAATTAAATGTTCGCTATCGCTCGCCAGGAAAAAATCAACACCTAAATGGCACGAATAAGTGACAAAGAAATGGGTGAAAGTCTTAACATTTGAAAACTAATGGTGCTAAACATGAAGTAGAAGGGAGTTCAGAATAAAGCAAATACTTCCTATTAATATCTTTTTTGATTGGTCTACAGCGCCACCTCCATAGTAGTTTAACCCGGAATGTGGATTATAGCATCATCTCTTTAGTAGTTTAACCCGGTATGTGGACTATAGTATTACCTTCATAGTAGTTTAACCTGGTATCTGGACTATAGTATTACCTTAATAGTAGTTTAACCCGGTATGTGGACTATAGTATTACCTTCATAGTAGTTTAACCTGGTATCTGGACTATAGTATTACCTTAATAGTAGTTTACCCGGTATCTGGACTATAGTATCCCCTCCATAGTAGTTTAACCCATTATGTAGACTATAGTATTACCTTCATAGTAGTTTAACCCAGTATCTGGACTATAGTATTACCTTCATAGTAGTTTAACCCGGTATCTGGACTATAGTATTACCTCCATAGTAGTTTAACCCAGTATCTGGACTATAGTATTACCTTCATAGTAGTTTAACCCAGTATCTAGACTATAGTATTACCTCCATAGTAGTTTAACCCGGTATCTGGACTATAGTATTACCTTCATAGTAGTTTAACCCGGTATCTGGACTATAGTATTACCTTCATAGTAGTTTAACCCGGTATCTGGACTATAGTATCCCCTCCATAGTTGTTTAACCCATTATGTGGACTATAGTATTACCTCCATAGTTGTTTAACCCGGTATCTTGGCTATAGTATTACCTCCATAGTAGTTTAACCCGGTATCTGGAGTATAGTATTAACTCCATAGTAGTTTAACCCAGTATCAGGACTATAGCATTACCTCCATAGTAGTTTAACCCAGTATCTGGACTATAGTATTACCTCCATAGTAGTTTAACCCGGTATCTGGACTATAGTATTACCTCCATAGTAGTTTAACCCAGTATCTGGACTATATTATTACCTCCATAGTAGCTTAACCCGGTATCTGAACTATAGTATTACCTCCATAGTAGTTTAACCCGGTATCTGGACTATAGTATTACCTCCATAGTAGTTTTACCCGGTATCTGGACTATAGTATTACCTCCATAGTAGTTTAACCCGGTATCTAGACTATAGTATTACCTCCATAGTAGTTTAACCCAGTATCTAGACTATAGTATTACCTCCATAGTAGTTTAACCCGGTATCTAGACTATAGTATTACCTCCATAGTAGTTTAACCCAGTATCTGGACTATAGTATTACCTACATAGTAGTTTAACCCAGTATCTAGACTATAGTATTACCTCCATAGTAGTTTAACCCAGTATCTGGACTATAGTATTACCTCCATAGTAGTTTAACCCGGTATCTAGACTATAGTATTACCTCCATAGTAGTTTAACCCGGTATTTGGACTATAGTATTACCTCCATAGTAGTTTAACCCAGTATCTGGACTATAGTATTACCTCCATAGTAGTTTAACCCAGTATCTGGACTATAGTATTACCTACATAGTAGTTTAACCCAGTATCTGGACTATAGTATTACCTCCATAGTAGTTTAACCCAGTATCTGGACTATAGTATTACCTCCATAGTAGTTTAACCCGGTATCTGGACTATAGCATTACCTCCATAGTAGTTTAACCCGGTATCTGGACTATAGTATTACCTCCATAGTAGTTTAACCCAGTATCTGGACTATAGTATTACCTCCATAGTAGTTTAACCCGGTATCTTGGCTATAGTATTACCTCCATAGTAGTTTAACCCAGTATCTGTACTATAGTATTACCTCCATAGTAGTTTAACCCGGTGTCTGGACTATAGTATTACCTCCATAGTAGTTTAACCCGGTATTTGGACTAAAGTATTACCTCCATAGTAGTTTAACCCAGTATCTTGGCTATAGTATTACCTCCATAGTAGTTTAACCCAGTATCTAGACTATAGTATTACCTCCATAGTAGTTTAACCCAGTATCTGGACTATAGTATTACCTACATAGTAGTTTAACCCAGTATCTGGACTATAGTATTACCTCCATAGTAGTTTAACCCAGTATCTGGACTATAGTATTACCTCCATAGTAGTTTAACCCGGTATCTGGACTATAGTATTACCTCCATAGTAGTTTAACCCAGTATCTGGACTATATTATTACCTCCATAGTAGCTTAACCCGGTATCTGAACTATAGTATTACCTCCATAGTAGTTTAACCCAGTATCTGGACTATAGTATTACCTCCATAGTAGTTTAACCCGGTATCTGGACTATAGTATTACCTCCATAGTAGTTTAACTCAGTATCTAGACTATAGTATTACCTCCATAGTAGTTTAACCCAGTATCTGGACTATAGTATTACCTCCATAGTAGTTTAACCCGGTATCTAGACTATAGTATTACCTCCATAGTAGTTTAACCCGGTATCTGGACTATAGTATTACCTCCATAGTAGTTTAACCCGGTATCTGGACTATAGTATTTCCTCCATAGTAGTTTAACCCGGTATCTGGACTATAGTATTACCTCCATAGTAGTTTAACCCAGTATCTGGACTATAGTATTACCTCCATAGTAGTTTAACCCGGTATCTGGACTATAGTATTACCTCCATAGTAGTTTAACCCAGTATCTGGACTATAGTATTACCTCCATAGTAGTTTAACCCGGTATCTGGACTATAGTATTACCTCCATAGTAGTTTAACCCGGTATCTGGACTATAGTATTTCCTCCATAGTAGTTTAACCCGGTATCTGGACTATAGTATTACCTCCATAGTAGTTTAACCCAGTATCTGGACTATAGTATTACCTCCATAGTAGTTTAACCCGGTATCTGGACTATAGTATTACCTCCATAGTAGTTTAACCCGGTATCTGGACTATAGTATTACCTCCATAGTAGTTTAACCCGGTATCTGGACTATAGTATTACCTCCATAGTTTAACCCGGTATCTGGACTATAGTATTACCTCCATAGTAGTTTAACCGGTATCTGGACTATAGTATTACCTCCATAGTAGTTTAACCCGGTATCTGGACTATAGTATTACCTCCATAGTAGTATTTTGGCTATAGTATTACCTCCATAGTAGTTTAACCCAGTATCTAGACTATAGAATTACCTCCATAGTAGTTTAACCCAGTATCTGGACTATAGTATTACCTCCATAGTAGTTTAACCCGGTATCTAGACTATAGTATTACCTCCATAGTAGTTTAACCCGGTATCTGGACTATAGTATTACCTCCATAGTAGTTTAACCCAGTATCTGGACTATAGTATTACCTCCATAGTAGTTTAACCCGGTATCTAGACTATAGTATTACCTCCATAGTAGTTTAACCCGGTATCTGGACTATAGTATTACCTCCATAGTAGTTTAACCCAGTATCTGGACTATAGTATTACCTCCATAGTAGTTTAACCCGGTATCTGGACTATAGTATTACCTCCATAGTAGTTTAACCCGGTATCTGGACTATAGTATTACCTCCATAGTAGTTTAACCCGGTATGTGGACTATAGTATCACATCCATAGTAGTTTCAGGAGGCGGCATTAGATCTTTCTGGACCACATTCTCCCTGATGATTAGCCCCATTAGTTAGGAGATTTAAAGAGGTTCACCTCATTAGTTTAATGATTTTAAAACCTTTCGCTCCATGTTCTTGTCAATATTAAGATCTTTCGTGCAATTTAGGTGTCAATTTTTTCCTGGCGAGCGGTAGCAAGCCTGTAATTTTAAGAGGAACCGGCCCAAGGCTGGGACATTTTTTTATCAACAAATGTACACATTGATCTTGAAGGTGGGTCCTGTTTTTTTTTTTTTTTTTTTTTTTAAGCTTGATAGAGGTCTAGGTAGCAAACAAAAAAATATATGGTTCCGACTGTACTGTACATATCAAACGAGCAACTCTAAACACTGAAAGCTTGAAAGGGACACAATAACAGGCCGGTTAATTACATATATATATATATATATATACTGTATAATTATATATACATATATACAGATGAATAGATAGATATAACTACATGTTGTTATGAGTATTTGCGTCCTATGTGTCTGTATAATGATGTAAGTGTGTGTGTGTGTGTGTGTGTGTGTGTGTGGATACAGTCAAACTGTCAATACAGATATTATTATTATTATTATTATATGAGATGCCGAAGTCTCCAACCAGGGTGCAGAAACACCATCAAGATCAATCCACACAAAACACCCGGAGGCACTGGAGAGAGACTATGGCAACTTAGGAAAAAATAAAAACATACACTGTATACTGTACTGTACATATACACATATTAAACACAGATAACATATTATGCAGTGGAGGATATCAAGCTTAAATATAATACAATAAAATAGAATAAAATAAGTTTAAAAATTAGAATTAATGCTGCAAAAAAGCATTAACTCTAGACTTAAAAATGGAGATATTAGCTGAATTGACTAGCTCATTTGGCAACTTATTCCACAAGTCAACCATGGCCGGCACAAAACACCGTGAAAACTGTGTAGTAGAAAAATTAACACGGCTCATGGCAAGATAATTAAGATTGCTTGTGAATCTAGTTGCACGAGCCCGGACATAGGGCCCAGGCAGAACCCCATGTAAGGGATGCTGAGGGTTGTTAAAAACTTTAAATAAAAGACTAAGGGCACCAACTTTACGTCGATGACACAGATCAAGAGACAAATTAGGTAGAATAAAACTGATGGAATTTAGCGACCTGTCAAGCAACTTGAGATGGCAGTCAGCTGCTGACAACCAGACAGGTGAGCAGTACTCGAAATGTGGCAAAATAAAAGCATAAAAAGACTTGATAACTGTGGCGTCACAAGCAAATGTTTTATAAACCTTGCGAAGCAGACCAATTTTTTGGGAAATGGAAGAGGAGAAAGAACGAATATGCTTTTCAAAAGTAAGTTTGGGATCAAGAGTAACTCCTAACAAACGCAGAGTATCCACATTCTCAATTTGCTCGCCAGAAACTTGTAGATAAGGATGGGGAGGATCCAAGGTACGAGATCTGCTGATGATAATGGAGTGTGTTTTACTAGCATTAAGTTTCATGCCCCAAAGTTCACACCATGATGTAATTTTGGCTAAATCCCTATTCAGAGCAGTAGCAATTACGTGTCGATCTATTGGTGATGCAATTGACGCATATAAAGTTGTATCATCAGCATAGGAGATTAGTTTATTTTCAAGCTCGGAACACAGGTCAGCAGTAAAAATAATAAAAAGCAAAGGCCCAAGGACACTGCCTTGTGGAACACCAGAAACAACAGTAACAGAAGGGGAATGACACCCATCAATGACCACAGACTGAGATCTTTTCGTCAAAAAATCTTCAAAGATCCTTAAAAAATTGCCACCAATACCAATGAGCTGTAACTTAAACAGAAGTGCTTTATGGTTGACTAAATCAAAAGCAGAACTAAAGTCAATAGCCACGACGCGAGACTCATGTCCCTGGTCCAATGAAGATTGCAAGTCATGGGTGAGTGTCAGAAGTGCATCACATGTACCCAGTCCCTTACGAAAACCAAACTGTGAGTTTGGTATCAAATTATGACTATTACAATAAGAGGAAAGGCGTCTGGACAAAAGCCTCTCATAGAGCTTGGATAGGATAGGTGTAATGGAGATAGGGCGATAGTCATTAGGAGATGATGAGGCAGTATTTCCCTTTGGAATAGGAGTGATAATAGCCTTACGCCAGCAAAGAGGAAAACTACCTGATTTCAAAAAGCAACCTAAACACCACTGCCAATTTAGGTGCCAAGACCACTGCAACCTTTTTAAAAAAGAGAGGGAAAAACCCATCCGGGTCTGTGCCACCATAGGTATCAAGATCCAGCAAGTACCTTTTCAGTTCAGCTGATTTGAATGCCATTGAATTGAGGTTGGGTCTAGGGAAACATGTCAATGGCAAAGACAATTCCTGATTACTCTGCTTATTAATAAAAATATTAGATAGAATATTGGCCTTCGATAATGGATAAAAAGAGATGGAGCCATCAGAATCACAAAGAGGAGGCATGGAGGAATCTATTCCAAATAAAGAGGATTTCGAAGCGAACCACCATTTATGAGGCTGTGTAGCTCCTGCCAGAACATCCTGAAGATGGGAGTTATAATCCCTTTCAGCACCATCATAAACTCTCTGCGCAGCTGCCCTTTTAAAAACATAATTTTCCCAATGCAAGGGGGTTTGATTACGCCTCCATAGACGATATGCAGCCTGTTTGTCATCAAATGCACGCTTGCAGTCATCATTAAACCATGCTTTATCCCTGATACGAGACTTAATTGTCTTTGATGGAACTCTTTTGCGAAGGATACCAAGAAGGGAATTGTTGAGAGCTGAAACCGGGTCATGAGATCTTAGTATGTGATTCCACTCAATATTACAAACATCATTACAAACGTTGTCCCAGTTAACCCGGGATTTAAGGTAGACTTTACGTGAGAGAGTAATATCAGGAACAGAAAAATCAAGATTAATTTTACACATGATGGCATTGTGGTCGGAAGTGCCAACAGGTACAAGAACGGAGGTTTCTACAACGCCAGGAATGTCTGTTAGTACTAGGTCAAGACAATTTCCAGACATATGAGTAGGTCCTTGGATTAGCTGTTCACAACCAGATAAGTTTGCAAAATCCAATGCAGCATGACCATTTCTATTAGTTGGAGAGACCGAGTTCAACCACTCTTGATGATGCGCATTGACATCACCAACAAAACTAAAAGATGATTTGACATCTACAGACTGTATTGAAGCCATGGCTGTTAAAAGGCAGTCATATATGTCATTGTTAACATCAGGATTTCTGTACAGGCTAAAAATGTAATGATTACGATACTTGCTGGAAACTTTAACTAACTGCATCTCATGGCATTTACAAATATGCTTATTTAAGTGCTGAGCATTATACCCAGATCTAATATACAAGCTCATTCCACGAGCACGAGGAATAGAATCACGCCGAATAAGAACTGGTTTACCGAAGTTAGGTATAAGAAGTTCAGAATAATCTCTATAACCAGAGACAAGGGTTTCAGAACAAAAGACAATATCATAATCAACAGATGCCAATGTAAGATCCTTGATGTTCTTATAGAGACCACGAATATTGGAATAAAATACACGACAACTTGTAGCAAGTTGTCTGTGAGGACCTGGATTAACTTCTATATCACCGGACAAAAGTAGAAACAAAAACAGAAAAAGTTGAAAGCAATCCATACACAAATACATAAAGATGGATATAAACAGGTCGACCCAGACGGAGCCATCACATCTGGGTAAGGTATAAAACAAGCCCCAAAGACACCATATCCAGGGGGGAGCAGTAGCGGTGGATTTTATTTGTTTAGAAAAGACTAGAAACAGAAAAAAAATGCCAAATCTCCTGAAAATCCACCAGACTCAAAAGTCTTCCTCATTGGCCTGCTAACCACCGTGGGGAAAAAAACAGGAGATTGCAGGAAAAGGAAGGAAAGTTGTTGTATAGCACCAAACAGCAGGGATGGATGTAAACGGACAATGGAAGACCTTGGTGCAGGCTATGGCAACATCCTAAACATCCATCATGGTAAAATACCATAAGTTTGCTAAATGGCCGTTGACTAATATATACAGTAGTTCATCCGCCCTTTGACAGGTATTGCTTTTAGTCCTGCAGGGTGTCTAGCCACCCACCCTCCAAGTGAGGACCCGGAGGGGGAGCCGGTTTAGTCGCCGACAATCCGACCATGAAACAGGTAGTATCAGATTACATGTTACTGATAGCAGGAATACCTGACCTGACACCAACAGTGTTGTGTGTGTGTGTGTGTGTATCTGTGTGTGTGTTTGTGTGTGAGGGTGTTGTGTGTGTGTATGAGTGTGTTGTGTGTGTATGAGTGTGTTGTGTGTGTATACAGTACAAACAATCAATACAGACAATAACAGAGTGGCTGGCTGGCGTGGTATTATCTGAGGCACCTCATCATTATTTCCTTCCATTGTCCCTCACACGTCAATGGAGAGATGTGACGTTGGTTCTTTTATTATACTCGCTAGCTTTCTCTAAGTAGTTAAGTATTATAATTATTGAATCCTTATGTACACACACAAACACGATGTCTGTCTTTCTTTCTTATTCTAGTATTATTATTGAAAGTCCCATTATTGTAATAGCTGCTTTAATTGCTTGCATGATATCTAATTTTACAGGCTAAATTGAACGTATGTTTCCAAAGTACTTATGATCAAACCTCTCTCTCTCTCTCTCTCTCTCTCTCTTCATCTGGAATACTGTGTACTATTTTGGTGATTGCTTTATTAAAAAGAAATGGAAAACTGGACATATTAAAGCGGAAAGTAACAAACATGATTCCTAGACTAAGTGTAACAGTTCGAAGTATCGAGGAACAGGATTTTGTAATCTTAAGATATATTAGGCCGAAGACTCTAGAGGTATGTGAACTTTATAAACTGTACAAGAGACTGAATTTGATAGAGGGTATTCAGTAGATATTGTATGATTTGGTTCCTTATAGGGATATTATTCTTATCTTTTCTTAAATTGTTACTTCATTAGTATTCCAGTTCTTAGCTAGTTTTATAATATATATTAAAGTTAACCAACCAAGTTTCATTTATTCCTATTCTAATTGGATTTCAAAACCAAGAAGTAATGTAGTTATTATTAAAGTAAAGTAAAGTTAGAGATTAACATAATACAAATACATTATTTATTATATCATATAAAGTAATTTAATTTACTAATTGAATTATTTACTAAGTTATTAAATATTTAAAAGTAAAATATTAGTTATAACACATACAATAAAAACAAATATATACATAAACAAATATTCTAAAGGAAAGACATGAAATTAAGACACTGAAATATAGTTACGTGCTCAATCCCGGTCAATGAGGATTTTCAGCCTAGCCGTCACACTCTCTAGTTGTAGATTGAAGAGCAGGCAAGTAACAACCCGACTGTACTCCCATCGTCACAAAACATCGGGTTATCATAGAGACACCACCCCGAGCTATAGTCCAAGTAACACTCAAGTCAGCCAAAAAGTAAGACTACTCATCAACTCTGGAAAGAGCTGGTAATTAAGAAAAGAAACTCGCCCCCTAGTGGTGTGGGGGCGAGTTAACGATCAATGAAGATTATTTACAAAGGTTCATGGAGCTGGTGTGGTGCTTTGAAGCTTCATGTAGAGGTGGAGTTGGATGGATGAGGCTTCAGGAAGGGTTAAGCAGGCTTGGAGTTTCGAGGGACGTAACATAAATAACAAATCATATGAAGAACGTGTAAACGTCGTTTTAGTTTAACAAAGCGCAGGTTAAGAGTGGACTGTGACGCCTCCCGGCATTAGCAGAATGGTTGCGTGAGGCATTGCAGCTCACTAGCGCTTGCCAGGATGGGGGGAGAGGCTACAGTTGTCTTAGAATGATCTGCTTTATTTCATTAGTGTCGTGTTGCCACAGACAGTCTAGAAATGGTCTTTGTTTTGGTCTGTGACCGCGCCTTGTATTTTATATTCGCTATAATATAAATGTTGCTTGTGTGGGAGGCGAGCGAGAGAGGGTGAGGGAGTACACCTGGCAGCGGGGTGAGCTATGACGCGGCTCGCTTGGGCGCTGATGGCGTTGGCGGCCGGGTGGTCAACTAGTCCCTTCCCATCGCGGCCTCGTGTTCTTTACCAGCTCAGAGCTTGCCTGACACGCGTATCGCCTACATCCTTTGCAATTCTGTCCCCCATACTCGCCACTTTGCATACTATTTCTCTCTCTCGACTTCTCCTTTCTCATTCTCTAAGCTTTATTAAACTCAACATCCCTTCTGGTTTCAGCATAGACATTCACCGTCGACCAGTCGTATTGTACGCGAAGCTCTCAGATATTTCCATGTATTAGGTTAAGAAGGTATTATGCTTTATTGAGGTTAGAGAGACGGACTTTTCCGTATGTGTCCTCTCTCGGGAAGGTTGTAGACCGGTATATGTCTCCCTGGCAAGGTGTTGAGTGATTCTGCTTGGTTATCTAAAGCTAGACTAGGGGTAGGGTTACTGTGTCATTGTCTCCGATGTGTGCAGTGTTAGCTAAGCCCTGCACGACATCGACAGGTACTGTGGGAGCCTAAGTTGTCTTCGGGTGGGTTTACTTTGCGAGCACAGCGCTGTGGTGTGAGAGGGCCATAGCCTATCCCTCACAACATAGTGCTGCCTCTTTGTGTTGACTTCTGAGGGATCACCAGGATAGAACTAGGTACTAGAGACCTAGATTTATCAAGAGAGCATCCCCGTCATATAACGTAATCTTCATTATACCACCTTCGGACAACGTTAGGCTACGAGCCGCATGCTCACCCATTGTTGCCCTGCCTTGATACCCCAGCTAGACTTTATTAACTGAGCAGACACTGGTTAGAGATAAGCCCCCATTATTATATGTATGCAACATTATTATTCACTGCACTTTTGAGCCGAGGTGGTTGTTGAGTTGCACAACCCTAGTAGGCTGTTGCGTTGTGTCACGAAGCATTTCTTTAGTTGTCGAGCATTACTACCTTTGCGCAGTCTTTATTATTCGCCTGCCTATTATTACTATATGTCCTAGTATATATTGTGACCCGTATTCTGCATTATAATTGTTCAAGATTCTTTACGAACATCTTCCCAGCATCAGACTTATTTCAGAAGTTTCCAGTTGATGTTGCAGGACTAGCATTGCACTTTCTTTAATACAGGAGTGCCAGTTATTTGAGTATCTACCGTAACGTTAATTAATCACGTTAACTATCTTTTCTTGGTGTAACCTAATCGAGTAATCTTTTACTGTTTGAGAATAGGCTGTTTCATCGAGCGTCAGCCTAGTGTGTGTGCAGCAGTTACCGAGTCATAGGATACCTCGTTGTCCAGGCACGACTCAGGGCGGTAATGGTGTTTTGTTTTCCAGTGTTTAACACTAGATTAGCGGGCTAGCGGTTTATTTATATGTACCGCCCAGCGGGGTGTTTATAGCCAAAATAGGGCTGTTTACGTGATCATTTTCATGCCTAAATAAGATCCAGAGCGTAAAACAAGTATCTATCCCTGAAAGGGCATAAACAGAGCTTTCCAATGACACCATAACGATCCTTTTATGATGGCTAGTTTTCTTGCAACAACCGTGCAACGCGAGTGCAAAAAGCATGTAATTCGGCACTTTCCCCATACAATTCCGTATATAGCGAGTGAGAGAGGGAGGGAGGAGGTGGGATTCGTGTCAGTAGGTTCGCCGCGGTGGTCTGGAGCAGTCATACGCTCGCTACTCTCCTGCCACCACTTGTCTCTCTCTCTCAGCAACATTACGTGCTGAAATTGCCACACGACCTATGTCGAGCGCCGCCAGATAGTCCAGATTTATTATACTCGACTTATGTTGCGCGCCGCTAATTAAGGGTTAAGGCAGGGGTTGGATCTAGTGTTACCGTTGTTGCATTTTGCCATTATCTAGTCCAATGTTGAAGAGCCCTGTGTCTTTGAGAACCTGGATCGTAACAAATGGCGACCTAGCTCAGGATCTTGTGAACTAAGAGATAATTGCAGGATTGTTGTGGTAATTTGTTTTATTGAGGAATATAGTGGGCCCGTTAATTTTGTTTTGGCAAAGTAGTATAGCACTTGAGAGTCTTCAGACATTTTTGGCAAGTGAATAGTGCTACATAAGAGTTTGGGGTACTTCTTTTCTGAATATTGTGGTGAGAAATTTTTGTGAGCATCATATCTTATACCGGGTCAGAGGAGAATGGAGACACAGTACGTAATGTCGAAACTGAGGAACAGCAGCATGATGAAAGGGTTAATCGGGTGAACTGTGAGGAGGATGCTAGGATATTTTTGCAATGGCCTGTTACTGCCGAGCGGTTGGAGGGTATGGATCGGTACGGTCTTCAATGCCTGGCCACAGCTATCGGTCATGCGGTTACTAGCAGCATGACCAAGGATAACTTGATAACGTGTGTACTGGGCAGGGTGACTGGTGAGCGAGATGGGTTGAGTGCTCAGAGCCCTTCGGCCATGCTTCCCCTACACTCGACTCCCAGCCATCCCAGTAGTTTGCCGACCCCGGGTACGCTTCCGCAGTTGGGTGGTGACTGGCAGGGTGGGTTGCCCCTGGGGGGACCACCGGTAATTTCAAACATTGTAGCACCTTCACCTCCTCAAGGGTTATCTCCAGAATTATTGTTTAAGCTCGAATTAGCTAAGCTTCAGCATCAGCAGCAATTAGAATTAGCCAAGTTAGAAGAGAGAAAAACTATCAGTCATCAGCACATAGAGCTAGCAAAAATCCAAGCTGATTTAGAGTCGACTAGGTACTGTGCCGACATGGACGTAGAGAAGTCGCGAGTAGAGACAACGGGACAGCGACTTGGGGCTGGTAACCGTGTTCATGAGCAGTCTCTCTCGCACTTCTTGAAACTGGTTCCGGTGTTTGATGAGAGTGGTGTTACAGAATTTTTCACACGCTTTGAGAAGAAGTGCCAGGAACACCAGTGGCCAGAGAATAAATGGGCAGCACTTGTATCCTCTAGATTAATAGGCAAGGGTCTTAAAGCCTACGATGCGTTGCCAATAGAGTCTTGTATTATCTATGAGGAACTCGAGGAGGCTGTCCTGAGAGCATACGAACTACAACCAGAGACGTACAGGTTGAAGTTCCGGGGTGTTACCAAGGGTCGGGAGAGCACCTTTTTGGAGCATGCCCGGGGGCTGTCCGATGCTTTTGGGAATTGGCTGAGGTCGGAGAAAGCTACTACGTTTGACGACATTAAACAGTTGGTGCTTTTAGAGCAGTTTTTCAAATGCACGGGCGGCGACCTGACGTTAAACCTTAAAGAAAAGCAACCAAAAACTCTATAGGAGGCAGCTGAGATGGCTGACCTCCGGCTATCACTAATTCGTGGGTGCGGGTCTGCCCAGCGTAGTGAGGCAGGTAACAAGGGGCGTGACGCCCCACCCCCCCGAGTTAGTGATATACCTTATGCAAACAAGTACAAGAGCCATGATACCAAGACTGGCCACAAGACTAGCACCGTCCCATTTAAGAAGGGGCCGGGCCCTTCCCAGTACCAAGGGAAGCCCAAAGGGGAATTGGAGTGTTATCATTGTCATAAAAAGGGGCACTTTGCAAGAGTCTGTCCTAGCAAACCACCTACAGCAGCTGTGTCTTTGGCCTGCAACATTGGTGTGTCTCCGAAGTCATCTGAGTTTGCCCGGGGCAGTTCGTCAGAGGCTGAGGCACAGCCAATGCAGAAGCACCTGGGAGGCTCGAACCCTGCTCAGGATGTTTTTTTGCGACCATAGAGGGCGGGGTTGCGTGATGTGGGCGGGGCGCAAGCATGGAGTAGAGGTCTTGCGTGATACAGGTGCTTCCCAGACTCATGAAAAACTTGACTGGCTACCCTATAAACGCGGCTCGGGTGGTGGTGGTGGAGGGTATTAATGCAACTCGGTCATACCCGCTGGTGCGGTTGGAGGTGGATGGTGTGGCACGTGAATTGGATGTCGGGATTGTGGAGAAACTGCCAGTGGAGGGCGTCGACCTTCTTCTCGGCAACGACTTTGCAATGCCCGCTTCTGAGGTTCTACCCTTAGTCGTTGCCGAGAGGCCGGCCGACGTGAGTAGGGAAGAGCAAGAGTGGGTCAAGCGGTGCCAGACACAACCCATGGCGTGTGTTGTCACCCGAGCTCGGGCAGCTAAAGTGTCACAGCCTAGTCCTCCGTCTTCAGACCAGCGGAGGAACGATCAACAGGAGGAGGCTAAAGCTGGAGTTGGTTTTAAGAGTTTTGACTCGGCGGCTCTCCTGGGTGATTCAGTATTAGCACCATTACTTAATTCTGGAGTAGCCCCTGGGCCTGTCATCGAGAGTGACGAGGCTGGGCATGACGAGTCTCCACGACAGCAACGTTATGTACATCGAGAGAGACAGAGGGAGCAGCCCAGTATCAGGGAAGGTCATGCATTGCTCCGGGAGCAGTTAGATCGCTTGGCACCCTCAGATATACGTCGGTTGCAACTAGAGGACCCTGAGCTCCAAACGTGTGCTAATGGAGCTGTAGAGCTCGACGAGGACGGCGATGCACAGCCAGGAGATTTTTTTTATTTAGAAGGCATCCTCTATAGGCATTTTCAAGACCCTAAACGTAGTTGGCAAGAGGGGTCCGGAGTAGTGGACCAGTTGGTGGTGCCACGGGAGTGCAGGGATAGCCTACTGAGGTTGGCGCATGACATACCACTGGCAGGACATCTAGGGGTGAAAAAAACGGTGGCGGCTTTAGAAAAATTGTTTTGGTGGCCGGGGTTGAAGGGGCAGGTGGTAACCTGGATAGCAAGGTGTCATACGTGCCAGAGGGTTGGAAAACCTAACCAAACAATTCCGAGAGCCCCGTTGCACCCCATTCCTGTCAGTGGACCGCCCTTCAGTAAGGTCATCATTGATATGGTCGGACACCTACCCCCTACTAGTGCCGGTAATAAATTTCTAGTAACTATCATGGATGTGGCCACTCGTTATCCTGATGCATATCCAATGAGAAATGGCACAGCGAAAACTGTTGTCCGGAGCCTGCTCTTGTATTGCTCGCGGTATGGTTAACCGCAAGAGGTGCAATCGGACCAAGGCTCTAATTTTACATCTAATCTGTTCAAACAAACTATGATTCAGCATGGCATCAGCACTGTCGTCTCTTCTGCGTATCACCCGGAGAGTCAAGGGGTGTTGGAGAGGTGGCACGCCACGCTGAAAAGCATGCTTCGATGTTATTGCGCAGAGAACGGAAAGGATTGGGACCTTGGTCTGCCGTATGTTTTGTTCGCGGCAAGAGAAGTACCTGGAGAGAGTCTCGGTTTCAGTCCGAATGAGCTTGTTTTCGGGCATCAGGTGAGGGCTCCTCTCCACATGGTGAAGGAGATGTGGGAGGGCACTAGGCATGTTGTTCTGCGAGAGGGGTTGCAGCCTCTTGTTCCTGAGCGACGGGAGGAGTTGTTTGCTAGGCTGTGGCAGTCCGTCCGCATGTTTGTTGCTTCTCCAGGCCTGATGTACGGGGTAGAATCCGACATGGAGGCTGGAGACAGTGCAAGGCTCGAGTTGGTTCCCTGCCGTATGAATCCTGCTCGACACCCTGTTGTGAAGGCGGAGCTGGACGGCGTGTGGAGAGGGGGTCTGAGGGATGAGGTATGTCGTGAGTGGTCGTTGCCAGTGGCTTTGCAACCTGAGTTTGGTGGCAGAGTCCGTGTGTGTGTTGATTGCAAGAGTGTGGAAGCATTATCCCTGACAGACGCCTATCCATTACCCAGAGTTGACGACACCATAGACCGCTTCGGGGCTGCCTCGCTCATCACGAAGGTAGAACTAGTGAAGGGTTATTGGCAGGCCCCGTTGCCGGAAGGAGCGAAGAGAAGTGCCAGTCTTGCGATGGACTGGGCAGTTTGTCAGTGTCAGGTGTTGTTGTGCTGCCGGAACACAGGTTGGATGTGTGGCATGCTGGGGGCACTGATAATGTTTTGGCTTTGTTTGCAGGAGAACCCTCGCTGTTCAGTCAGTGTCTGTCGTGGGTGGAGGATCCGGGGTAGGCTACCACAGTATGTTGGTATAGCCTCCTGTCTTGGCTCGCGGTGTATTTTTGCGCTGGTGCTTGTTGGCTCGCATGTGTAGCATCAGCGTAGGGTCGCAGGGCAGGAGTGGTTGGCTTTGATTAGAAGAAAGTTAGGCTACATCTATAGTAGCCGCCAAAAACAACATTAAAATAAAATATGAAAAATTAAATAAAAACTTTCTTTTTGATAATTAATTTTAAGATAATATTGTAGCTGAGTACTGAGTGCAGATGATTTTCTCTCAGTAGGCTGTGCTTCTTAAAGCTCACTCTGGGAGCACGATGTTATGAATTAATGTATTATATTTGGGAAGGGTGATAAGATTTGTTTATATATAAAATGTTGTTGTATTTTTTTTTTGAGGAAACTGAGCTTGCATTCCATGAGAGGCGGAGTGGTTAGGAGTGGCAGATTCTAGCGACATTCTGCCTGTTCAGATATGGGCTCATGGTTGAGTGTCCCATATCTTGGGGGGTGTGTGACGCCTCCCGGCGTTAGCAGAATGGTTGCGTGGGGCATTGCAGCTCGCTAGCGCTCGCCAGGATGAGGGGATAGGCTACAGTTGTCCTAGAATGATCTGCTTTATTTCATTAGTGTCGTGTTGCCACAGACAGTCTAGAAATGGTCTTTGTTTTGGTCTGTGACCGCGCCTTGTATTTTATATTCGCTATAATATAAATGTTGCTTGTGTGGGAGGCGAGCGAGAGAGGGTGAGGGAGTACACCTGGCAGCTATGACGCGGCTCGCTTGGGCGCTGACGGCGTTGGCGGCCGGGTGGTCAACTAGTCCCTTCCCATCGCGGCCTCGTGTTCTTTACCAGCTCAGAGCTTGCCTGACACGCGTATCGCCTACATCCTTTGCAATTCTGTCCCCCATACTCGCCACTTTGCATACTATTTCTCTCTCTCGATTTCTCCTTTCTCATTCTCTAAGCTTTATTAAACTCAACATCCCTTCTGGTTTCAGCATAGACGTTCACCGTCGACCAGTCGTATTGTACGCGAAGCTCTCAGATATTTCCATGTATTAGGTTAAGGAGGTATTATGCTTTATTGAGGTTAGAGAGACGGACTTTTCCGTATGTGTCCTCTCTCGGGAAGGTTGTAGACCGGTATATGTCTCCCTGACAAGGTGTTGAGTGATTCTGCTTGGTTATCTAAAGCTAGACTAGGGGTAGGGTTACTGTGTCGTTGTCTCCGATGTGTGCAGTGTTAGCTAAGCCCTGCACGACATCGACAGGTACTGTGGGAGCCTAAGTTGTCTTCGGGTGGGTTTACTTTGCGAGCACAGCGCTGTGGTGTGAGAGGGCCATAGCCTATCCCTCACAACATAGTGCTGCCTCTTTGTGTTGACTTCTGAGGGATCACCAGGATAGAACTAGGTACTAGAGACCTAGATTTATCAAGAGAGCATCCCCGTCATATAACGTAATCTTCATTATACCACCTTCGGACAACGTTAGGCTACGAGCCGCATGCTCACCCATTGTTGCCCTGCCTTGATACCCCAGCTAGACTTTAATAACTGAGCAGACACTGGTTAGAGATAAGCCCCCATTATTATATGTATGCAACATTATTATTCACTGCACTTTTGAGCCGAGGTTGTTGTTGAGTTGCACAACCCTAGTAGGCTGTTGCGTTGTGTCACGAAGCATTTCTTTAGTTGTCGAGCATTACTACCTTTGCGCAGTCTTTATTATTCGCCTGCCTATTATTACTATATGTCCTAGTATTTATTGTGACCCGTATTCTGCATTATAATTGTTCAAGATTCTTTACGAACATCTTCCCAGCATCAGACTTATTTCAGAAGTTTCCAGTTGATGTTGCAGGACTAGCATTGCACTTTCTTTAATACAGGAGTGCCAGTTATTTGAGTATCTACCGTAACGTTAATTAATCACGTTAACTATCTTTTCTTGGTGTAACCTAATCGAGTAATCTTTTACTGTTTGAGAATAGGCTGTTTCATCGAGCGTCAGCCTAGTGTGTGTGCAGCAGTTACCGAGTCATAGGATACCTCGTTGTCCAGGCACGACTCAGGGCGGTAATGGTGTTTTGTTTTCCAGTGTTTAAGGTAGGGGTTGGATCTAGTGTTACCGTTGTTGCATTTTGCCATTATCTAGTCCAATGTTGAAGAGCCCTGTGTCTTTGAGAACCTAGATCGTAACAGGACTTAATCCAAATTATTAAAATTATGAAAGGTCTTCACAATGTGGATCCCAACAAATCTTCACAAATCACAATTCAAATTACACTACAGGAAATGGTTGTAAGAGCATTGGAAAGCCGTTTCACTCACATGAGGCAAAACATTTCCTTTTTAACGGAGTAGTACACTTATGAAATGTAGGCTACTACCTAGTAATGACATCGAGTGTTGCACAGTCCAAACCTTAACAAATCGACTATATAAATATCTAGCTCATAACCTCAAATTAACTGCATTGACACACGAGTAGCTTAATTCCTCCATAATGTTCTGTCCTATGAGTATACCGAAAATATACAGAAATATACAGAAAATTATGATGTGATTGGCATAACAGAATCTTGGCTCAATACAGAAGATAGAGACTTTTTAGCAGAATATTCACTTCCCGGTTATGTAATGTTTGAGAAAAGCCGAATAAATCGAAATGGAGGTGGCGTTTTACTTTATATCAAAGAAAGTCTTAACCCTACCCTCTTGTCAAAACCTCAAATTGTGAACGTCGACGCATCTTTTGTGCTAATAAAGAATAATAAAGGTACAAAAATAATACTTGCGTTAATATACAGACCTCCAGCTCAATCAGTGCAAACTGACCGAGAAATTTACGAACAAATTGCAGATGTAAGTAACTCACAAGATACCGTAATTTTTGGCGACTTTAATTTACCTGTGACCAAGTGGGGCGATACCCTTACTTCACACTCCGGACATGACTTGTATACGAACTTGCAAGAGAGTTCGCTTTATCAATTTGTTCGAACGCCAACCCGTGGTAATAACGTTCTTGACATTGTACTTGCAACAAAAGAAGAATTAATAGAGAATTTAAATGTTGGTGATGAATTCAGTAACAGCGACCATCGTACGATAACTTTCACTTTAAATTTTACTAGTAACGAACCAAATAGTAGCATCGAAAAAGTCCCTAATTTCAAGAAAGCAAACTTCCATAAACTTAGAGCTATGTTTAAAGAAACTGACTGGAGCTTTTTAATTAACAATAACGACATAAATACATCTTGGAAGTTATTCGAAACCACTTACCTAAAAGCAGTGCAAGACTGCATACCATCGAAAATACGGCGTCCAGGCCATAATAATAAGCCCAAATGGTGGAATAAAGATATTTCAAACTGCCTGCTTGCTATAAAATGTGCTAATGATAGATTAAAATCTTCACAAAATGACGAAGAACGGGTGAAATTTGTAGAGCTACGACGCAAAGGCAAAAAGTTAATTAAGCAAAGTAAAAAGACCTTAGAGTTACATATTGCGAATCAAAGTAAAACAAACCCGAAAGAATTCTATAGTTATATCAGAAAGAAAAAGTAGTTACTTCAACTGTTGGACCGTTAGTCGATGAAAATGGAGAATACACCAAAGACGAAGTACAAATGAGTAATGCCCTCAATACCTTTTTTGCATCAGTTTTTACAACAGAAGACCTCAGTGATATCCCTACACCATCGCCGATTCAGATTGATAATTCAGATGTTTTAAGCAATATCACCGTTACAGAGAGAGAAGTATTGAATTGTTTAGATAAACTCAAGGTAAATAAAACGCCTGGACCTGATACAATCTCGCCTAGAGTTCTAAAGGAAGCTAAGGATGAGCTCTCCAAACCACTGACATTACTATTCAATAAATCCTTGCAGTCTGGAACTATGCCTGATCAGTGGAAGCTAGCCAACGTAACACCGATATTCAAAAAAGGCAGCAAATCCCTACCCAGTAACTATCGTCCAATTAGCTTAACCTCAGTTGTATGTAAAATGCTAGAAACGGTCATACGAGACAGACTCGTAAATCACTTAGAGGAAAATAACATACTTAAAGATACTCAACACGGCTTTCGTAAAAAACGTTCCTGTTTAACAAACCTCTTAGACTTCTTCCACGATATCCTCAACCTCTACGATGAGAGTAAAGCTGTAGATATTATATACCTTGATTTTCAAAAGGCCTTTGACAAAGTTCCCCACAAACGTTTACTGCTAAAACTAAAAGCGCATGGAATACAAGACGGTGTGTTGAAATGGATAGAAAATTGGCTCAGCAACAGAAAGCAAAGGGTAGTCATAAACGGTAAGGCATCTAAATGGACCAATGTAAGTAGCGGGGTACCCCAGGGATCGGTACTAGGACCAATTATCTTTCTAATTTACATCAACGACATAGATGAGGGTCTCACCTGCACAATCTCAAAATTTGCTGACGATACAAAAATTGCAAATAGCGTACTCTCAAAAGAACAAGTTGACTATATGCAACACAATCTAGATAAATTGTCATGTTGGGCCCAAATTTGGCAAATGAGTTTCAATGCGGATAAATGTAAAGTACTACATATCGGATACCTAAATGAGAAAGCAAACTATTCGATGAATGGCACTCAGCTTAAGAATGTAAACAGAGAAACCGATCTGGGAGTAACAATATCGAGTAACCTAAAACCGAGTCAACAATGTTCAGAAGTTGTTAAGAAGGCAAACAAAATAATTGGCTTTATAGGCAGGTCATTTGAGCATAAATCCAAAGAAGTTATCCTAACCCTTTACAATTCCTTAGTCCGCCCTCTTCTGGAATACTGCGTTCAATCCTGGTGCCCTTATTACCAAAAAGATATAAACAAGCTAGAACGAGTTCAACGTAGAGTTACCAAAATGATACCTAGCCTAAAGAACAAACCATACGAAGAGCGTCTTAGAGAATTAAATCTATTTCCTTTAACCCAGCGCAGATTAAGAGGTGACTTAATTCAAGTGTTCAAAATCATCAAAGGCATCGACAATATGAACTGTAGTAAGTACTTCACTATCGACCAATCTAATTACACGCGGGGAAACGGTTGCAAAATTATTGGTAAATCTTTTAACTCACACGAATCTAAGAATTTCTTCTTCAATCGAGTTGTCAACTTGTGGAATGGGCTTCCCCGAAACGTTATAGACTGCATCACCATTGATTCATTTAAACTCCGTGTAGACAAATATCTCGCAACAAACCCGCGACTGACTGCGTTTGTAAATGAATAACTTTATTTTATCCCCCCTCAGTTACTAACCCATCTGTCCCCTACTAACTTCCTAATCCTGCCACGGACATTAGTTCCAGGGCAGTAATTCCCTTTCCAATGTTTCCTTACCCACTCTAAACCACTGTTTGGACACTTGATCCTCAGTGTTTTGGAGGACAAGCAACCTAGAAGGGTCACTAGATCTGTTGTTGCTTGATTTCCTTTGTACTTCCTTTGTACCCTACTTAGGCTCGGTATATTAACTGCAAACAGCCTCGGAAGGATCAACATAACTGTTCTTTATTATTTTCTTCTTCTTCTTCTTCTTCTCTCTCTCTCTCTCTCTCTCTCTCTCTTTTCATGCACAACGTTGTCTTAGCTACTGTATAGGGGAGCTAAATT